>WHYT01015571.1:77036-95649 GCA_009806455.1 Tetrax tetrax | reverse complement strand
GAGTGGGACTGGTTCCAGCGCGAGGAGCTGATCGGGCACATCAGCGACATCCGAGTGCAGAACCTCCAAGGTAAACCAGCATCCCCGGAGAAGCCCCTCCCGCCGCCCCGCTCCCCTTCCTCTCCTTCTCCCCGGGCCGGTCCCTTCCTCCTCCGCCTCTGCCCCTGCCCCGGCGCGGGGCTGCCCCGGCTCCCCAGTCCGGCCCCTCCCGGCACCCCGGGCTCCGGGGGCGGTGCGGCTGCGAGGGGGAGGACGGCAGGGCCGAAGTTTGGCCCGCGGAGAGCCCCCCCCCCGGCCGGGGACGGGGGCGCTGGGGATTCTGCAGCGGCGGGGGGTCGGCGCAGCCGGTGTCCCCGCCCCGAGGGGCCGGTGCCACCCCCCAGCCGCCTCCTGAGGCCCGGCGGGGAGGGGGCTGCGGCTCAGCTCGCCCCCCGCCTCTCCCCCGCCTCGCAGGGGTCCTGGCCAGGTGGGCGGTGCAGAGCGGGCGGTGCCGGGCTCACCCCGCCGCTGCCGCGGCCGGTACCGGGGGCTTGGCCGCTTCTTCCCCGCACGGGGACAGAGCCCGCCCCGCCGCTCCGGCCTGGGGATCGGGGGGTGCGCTCGGGATGGGGCTCTAGGTCCGTGTCCGAGGGCTCGGTTTGATGTACCCTCTCCTAAACTTCTGTTGAGTAAACACGAGCAGAGCTTTTGGATAAATCACCTGCGAGGTGCCCTCCTGTGCCGCCACAGGCTGGGCTGGCGGAAAGGATGCAAATCTCTCGGTTTGAATGCCGCTCGGTATCCGTGTCGGAGTTCCTCCGAAGTTATGTTTGCTCCTCACCAGCTAACTTGTCGTGACTGGCAAGGGCAGCAAGAATCGATGAAAGGAGAAAAAGCAGTAGCGGTTTATGGGAGAACATTCGTTTAATGTAATGTACCAGTCTTAATCAACAGCTCACATTACACTGCGATATATCTCCATGTTCCATAAAAATAATAGACTTGAATTACAGGTCATTATCTCTTCCTGTTTATGCGTAATGATATTAAAGCCCTGTCTACTGGCAGAGGCAGTGCAGTTGCTGGAAATTAGTTTTGATTTGGCTTGATTATAGAAGATGTTTAATTTATCAGAAAAGAGACCCAAATTAGCCATTCTTTCAGCTCTGATGTTGTAGTAATGCAGTTAACTGCTGATGGGGTCACACCACAACATTTCGAGCTGCATCATCATAACCTCTGAAATTCAGATTTTGATTACAGCCAGGGCTGTTGATTCCAGGTTGAACTCCCCTTGGGTTTTGACAGACTCTCATTACAGTGTAATTCTACATTTCAAACTCCTGGCTCTGTCTCTTTCGATTCTGTTTGTTAGCATGGATGGCCTGCATCTGATCTCTTGTTGCTCGAAACTGTAGCAATTAAACCAGGTTTAGTCATGAATTCGTGGACATTTTTTGAGAAGGAATAGAAAAGAAATCTCTTCTTAATAGCATGAGTTTCATTTTGCCTCTCAATCATTTGTGTAAGAAGGAGTTAAACTCATTTCCCTTTCTGGAACTTAAAATGCATTTATACAGATGCATACAGCCTTCTCTAAAATTCCTGTAGTCCTGTGGGAGAATGTCATCCTACAGGGCAAATTCCTTTGAATAACATTATGTTCATGAAGAAAACCGCCTGTTCCCTTCTTGCTATACAAGAGGAATTTTGAGAAATACATTAGTTATCACCTTGCTTGCACTACTAAATAGGATTTTAAGAAGTTTTATGCCTGTTGGGGGCTATTACAGGGGAGAAAAGGCATTTTTTTCTAAGGTGCTGCTCCAAAGCAAGTGATAATATCTATCACTTACAGTATGTATGATTTGTAACACATAGTTCTCACATTATCTTCTGGAGATGAAAAACATTTTGCAGATGGTGAGTCTGGTACTCAGGAGAGTGTGATTTTTGTGACTCAGGAGCTCAGTGGTGAAGCATGTTGCTTCCCTTCAGGATAGTTTCCTATAAAATGGCAGCATATGCTCTATGTTCATATGTAGTAATTAAACTTGCTCCTGCTTTATAGTTCAAAAGTCATTCTTTCCTCTCAAACAATGGGATCAGAATCACCGCTAGTATCATTGTCGATCAGTTGCAGAATCAGTAACAGTTTTGATTGCCGGAAAGCCATAAGTCTAGGATGAAAAACGAGCTGAGGATGATGCTGAGTTTCCAGCAGCAGCAGAGCTCCCACGGGGCCCTGCTGCTCAGGACCACACCAAGGACCTTGGGTGGGGAGGTTCCCCGTCTGCTGCTGTGTCTCCTGCGCCCGCAGCACTCTCTTGCCAGACCGGCTGTGTTTAGGGTTGATGGTTTGCCTTATTCCAAAATGCTTCCTTTCAATGGGAAATTTTACGTATATGAGGGTGCTTCCCAGTCTCTGGGGACCCTGTGATACACATTTAGACTGAAGTGATTGCAATGCACAGGGAGTATGTTGTAAGGAGAGGATGGAAGCCAGTAGCTAAATATTTGCAGATATGAACAACGCATGAAAACTCCGGCAAGTCTGCATGCAGAGATGGATACTGACCATCTTCTTCTGCTTGATGCACAGAGCCAGCCAAATAGGAGATCTTTCAGGTCTGGAAGGCAGGTAGAGGCATTACTGTCATGCTGTGTGTGAGCTGACGGAAGAGCCCAGGGAGATGAGCCCAAGTGGTCATGACCATGAGAAACGGTACCACTAGCACCTGCGCAGCCTCCCTGGTATTACAGCTTCCGCAGGCATCATAGAGTCATCTGCTGTAGCAGTTTTCCACACCCTTTCTGCCTCCTTTTTTAAAAGCAAAAATTATTAATTTATCTTTAAAAGTTCTTCACTATGTCTTAGCTAAGCTATAGAGCACTGCTAATGTAAAATGCTGTTTGCAGATGGCATATGCTGTTTCAGTCTGTTGCGTCTTCCCTCTCTAGATTTTTAGTTCCACATCCAGGAAGGATCCAGGATGCCGGTTACTGGGAAGTGTCTGCTCTAAGAGGAGTGCATTTGCAGTGGTATGATCCCACCGAATTCAGCAGTTGATCTAGGTGCTAGATGCAGAAGTAGCCTCAGGAACTGTGTATTCTGTCATGTAACTGATGGGTGAAATTATGGCGTGCGTGGGGTTTTAAGCTTTTTCACAGGGAGACTAAAGCTGACAGCCAGAGGTGAAATTCGCTAAACTGACTGGACATGGGGAAAAAAAGGATGGTTTTAAAAATGGAATTATGTCTGGAATTACTACTAGGCATTATGATGATGGGCTTTTACTTTCCCTTTCCATCAAGATATGAGATTTTCTATTTTATTTTTTCAATGAAGGAAGTGATAGTTCAAAGCTGTTGCAGGTAAGTGATGCTAAAGCCAGGCGCACTGCTTCCGTTCTCAACAGAGGTAATTTCAGAGAACAGAAGCAAAAGTGACAAATCTGATGGAGAAGAGGTGAGGGGAATGTAAAGAGGGAATAAGCACCAGATGCACAAACTGAGTTCCTCACTCCAGGTCTGTTCAGTTTCTAAATGCATCTAATAAACTGATATTCTTGTGCTCTTTGTTCTGTTCGTATATTCTCCATAGTGAATTTCTTCACATACTGAAAGAGAAAAATGGAAAGCCTGCACAGAATGTAGGAGCACATCATCAAGCAGAGGAATGCTCAATAATTAATTTCCTGCCAGGAGATGGTTTTTCTCCTCTTTCTCCCTTTCATTATAACACCAGTGGGAACATTTTGTTACAACACAAGAATATTTTAAAATCTTCTCTACTGGAAGCTTGATTTAGGATCATCAAAAATATATTCCCTTATGTGGTGAATTGCACTCCCTAGAAAGACTCAACATCCTGAGCAGGAATTATTCTCTTTTAGGTGGTATTTTGGTCCTGTGCTTTGCAATACTCTGAATGTGTATTTAGCAGTATCTATCTTGCCTTACATTCCTTGGAGTGAAATATGTGGAGATGACGCAGTCAGATGTTTTGTTCGTCTCTGGCATAGTGTTGTTACCACCATTTAAAAATAATTATGGTTTGAATGATCATTTCATATATATATATCTATAAAAAGTAGACTACATGGGCTGGGATGGAAGAAGTCTTCCGTTCTGTCAGAGGACTAGACAGGGAGCCCAAAGTCCTGCCACTCGTCATTTTGCTAATCACTCAGGGTTTGATCCAGAACCCACAGAAATCCATAGATGTTTATTCCTTGATTTAGGTAGATTTAAATACTTTCCAGAGTCTCAGACTTGCTTTGTTGAGGGTTGCATGGCCTTCAAATGGCGGGCTACTACAATACGTAGTGTTGTCAGAAATAATGCAAAAAACAGTGATGACAGACTGAAAGAAAGAAACAGAGCAATACCAGCCCCGCTGGCTCCCCATCCTTGCCCTACTTTATACCTTTGGGTGAATCACTTAGTCATAAACTCCCAGCGCTCTCTGATTTTGCTTGTCTTCCTGTTTGGATGCTTAAGATCTAGACTTCTACAAGCTTTAGACAGCGGTAGCTATAGTTATTGATATGAACCTCAGCTTGCCCTGAGATAACAGGTCCTAAAGTCTATCTCTTAAGGGTAATACGAGTCCTTAACTAATAAGGACTCACTCTGTCAGTGAGAGTATCTACATATCTTTACATTGGGGGCTTATGCATCTCTGATGGACATCCAAAAGCAGCTGCTCACAGTCAGTCAGAAACTCTTGAAAATTTTTCTTTCTGTGTTTTTGTTTATCCATTTATGTATGAAGCATAATTTTTATAACTGTTGCACTGAATTACAGAGAGTAATCTTTTTTTTTTTTTTTTCAATTACAAGATACAGCAGCGTTCAGCCTGTTTGCTGTAGTTCGAGATGCCACATAGAAATTTTATAAATGGGAGGGAGCAATTTTTAATGTATCCATTAATTCTGACAAAAGTAAGGTGCTCTAACTGTTCATTACTTTAACTCTTCTGTAACTTGTTGCTGTGTTCAGCAGGATTTCGTTCTGCCTGTAGACATGTTCATTTCAGTGGAGCTCCTTTTATATTAAGGTGACATTTGGAAAGATTCAATTGCCTGGAGATCCTTAGAGGAAGCCCTGTAGAACCACAAAGTGATGCTTTTCTATATAAAAGTCAAGTTGAATAGTCCTGACAGTTATAAATGTGAATCCTCAAAGTAAAGATTCAAATCCAGGTATAAGAAAGCAAATATAATGCTGGAAGCATAAGTTTTCTGGTGAGGATGGTCTCCATAAGGGCACTCTCGTAGCTGACAGCATTTGTCAGCAATGGAAGGCTGACTTACCTGCTCCAGATATAGGAAGCCCTGGCAGTGAAATAAAGGAGCAGTGAGAGGTAAGACAAAGTACAGATTGCTTGTTTCAGCATGCAGTTTTAACAAGGTCAATGCCTAATTTCTCTAACAAATTAGAAGTCTGGGCTCTCTGTCCCATGGCATGGATGAAATTATACCAAATTCAAATCATGCCCAGTAGCTCTGCAGTCAAATGAACTCTTACAACTGCATATTAACGCTTCATTGTAAGGGACTGTGTTTGACAACCAAGCATGGGCCTGACTCGAGGCATGGGGTTGATCTGCTGCCCCTCGCCGACATCACCTCTTTCTTTCCTTCATCAGCTGCTCGAGCACTGACCGGCCTCGGCGTTAGGGAGAGCTGGTGACACCTCAGACTGTATGAATGGCATTAGTTTAAAATGGCATTGAATGGCATTAGTTAAAAAATGTCAGTCTTCAAAACACTGTGTTAAAGCTAATGCTGATTTAAAAATAAAATGTACTTCTCATAGTTTCTCCTGCCTGTCTTTTGTTTTGTCCACTCAGCTTGGAGAGAAATGCAAACAATTTTCTTTCTCCTGAAAACAGT
This sequence comes from Tetrax tetrax, assembly GCA_009806455.1. Classification (NCBI taxonomy): domain Eukaryota; kingdom Metazoa; phylum Chordata; class Aves; order Otidiformes; family Otididae; genus Tetrax; species Tetrax tetrax. The sequence continues at coordinate 89,769 of WHYT01015571.1, read as the reverse complement.
TTCAAGGTTGTGTCACTTGCATCCTGAAGTATTTGTAGCATTTAGTTTGAAAATATTACAAAGGAATGGCATTGTTTCCTTTTTCCGTTTTAAAGACAGCTTTCTGTTGGTCTAGAAGATGCAACCTTGGGCATTTTGGCTTGTCAGTGTCCATTTAAACATTATTTATTTATGTCCTGTGCTGTTTATACTTACTGTTATTGCAGAATGATTGTTAAGGGCGTATGTCTAAAGGGGAGGAGCCAAATGTTATCTGTCTTGTCATGTAGAAGTAAAAAAGATTCTCAAAATTACATATTCAGGAGAAGAAATTACCAGATAAGCAGTCACATCTGTGTCAGTGCTGGGGTGGTGAAGGGCATCACAGCACCTTTTAGTGTCTTTTTCTACATGCCTCTTTACCTGCTATTCTATTTTTATCACTCCCCCACCAGTTAAATACAGGGACTGTAGGTGGAGGATTGCAGGATGGATTTTACTTCATTATAATTGCGGCATATTTCTGTGGAGACAGCTGAGCTGTGTTTTAGCTGCAGTTTGGGGCTTTGTAGCCACAAACACAGGTTTAAATGGGCATCCTCTAAGGAGGCTGGCAATAGCAACAGCCTGGATGTCTACAGAGTGAATGCCCGAGGACGTGTAACTTGCAAGCGGAGAGAATTTCTTTCTAAAACCAGAAATCCCACTGAATCTGAAAAGATGTTGTCAAAAACACTTAAAAGATAACACTCATCTCCGTGCTTTTTACTTAATTCGATGGCATGATTCGAGACATATTTGTTGAAATAGTATTATTCTTCGAGGGGTTCTGTTCATTATTTTCCACAAATTCAGACATAATATAAAAATGTATGTTATTCTGTAGTATCTCAAAAGTTACTTCTGATATACATCAGTCTAACTCAGATCCAGTGAATCTATGAACAATGAGTTACTTTATTTTTTTTAATACTTTTTATGTTAGCATCTTTTGCTGTTTCTGGTCAGAAGTTAAGACCTTTCTAGACCAGTGTTTTTGATTGCTTCATTACAGAAATCTTAATGTTTTCCTTTTGGTAGTATAATTCTAGTTGTTTACCAAATAAATGCTCACTAAATATGTGCCACAGGATTAATTTCAAATAGAAACATTTATATTCCAGTCCTTGTTGTCTCTAATGCATGTATCCCTTTGGGTCTTCATCCTATCCTAATTGGAGGACTGGAGATGAGTGCATTTTGTAGTATCCCAAGCTGGGCAGAGAGGTCCCCGCTCTTGTGCAGTGTCTGTTACCTGGAAACACATCTGTTTAGTGGCAGGTTTAGATTTACCCACCAGCCAGACCCCAACCCTGCAATGCAGATCCTGCCAGCTGTGGTGCTGCCTTGGTCACTCCAGTGATGCTCCGTACACCTGAGTCCATCCAGAGTCCTGCTGAAGCCAGGGATGCTCTCCCCATACCAACCAAATGGCACTGGTGCCGCAGTCTGATCTGACTGGGCCTTCAGGTGCATAAGGATTTTATGTAGAAGGCCAGATTTTGTCTGAAGGCAGTAAATTGTATTCTGCTTGTCTGTTCTAGTGAGTTTTTGGCTTTTCAGGCAACTGGACTTCTCAGTTTTCTGTTTCACATTTGGGTTGGGTCAGAGATTTGTAGTTACCTGGTTGGGAAATGAGTCTCAAGTGTCTAATTAACTGCCATCACATAGTGCTCCTGTTCGTGTACCGGGACCCTCAGGATAGTTGTTCCATGTTTTAGCTAGACTTACGTGGAAGCTCAGATTTAGGTCTTGCACCTGGAATTGTCCCTCGGAGGGACTGAAACTCTCCCAAGTGGCTCTTGCTCACTGTGGCTCAGCAGTTGCAGTCTCCAGGTTAACAAAGAGCCCTTGAAAGAAAGTATTTTGGATGTTGCACCAGGAAGAAGGTATTTACAGGGGAGAAAATGAACTTCAAATAAACTGCCTACATGCATTTTTTTCCCCTCCCCACCCAGCTTACCATCACTGTCAGTGGTAACATGGCAGATCTTACTGTTTTGGACCTGTCCCTCAGGGTAGCTCACTTGTTAGCGCTTCTGAAATCTGTGAAAGATCTCTGCTCTGCACTAATCTTGCTGGTGCCTTCTACCTCTGAAGTGCTTATGGTAAGCTGCATTTTTATTCTTCCAGCCTGTTTTTCCTAGAGAAACCCAAGTAACAGTACAATAAACTGCTCGATGATCGGGTGGCCATGTGTTCTTCATATGTTGTGAGAGCCATCTCGCAGCCGAACCGTCCATTTCAAGGGACTCCAGCGGAAGCTCTGAATTGCAGCCAAAGCACGGGGACTGGTTAGGTGCACGGGCTGGCCTTCTGTTGTGTACTAATGGTCAGATAGAAGCGCTTTGCCATTTTGTTTTGTCTGTGCAAAGAACCCCCTAATGCAGATCGATAGGTGTTCTGCCTATACAGTCGGAGCAGTAGCTGATTATGCTTCTCTTGGCTCAGTGAAAAATGGGAAGGGCAAGAGAGTCCTGGCACTGAGACAAATGAAAGCAATGCCAACGAAGATAACTTTGTTAAAAACTGATCCTTCATATGACTGCATCTGGACAAGTGATTAAAGCTTCCTGGCTCTTACTGTTCATGATAAACATGAGCTGCAGTTATAATGTAATAAAGATCTCGTATTTATGAATAACTTAGTATGAAATGTCCACTTCAGCTTACAGTCTGGGTTATATGTAAGAAAAGAAACATAAATCTGTCTGGGCTGTTTGCCCAGGGAGAGTAACAAGGCAAACAGAAGTGGGCAAATGGGGAAGTGTGTGGTCCTCAGAAGCCCAACGATAGTGCAGGAGCGACTGCGGCCAGCACCACCCTGGGATAGTTAAGATTGGTGAATCATAAAAATCCTGCCCAAATGAGAAGACGAGCTTTCAGAGATGAAATTCCCCTCGATTCCCCCTTTTTGACAAAGTACTTGGCCTATTTCTGGTACAGATCCTGAGCAATCCCAGCAGTTACTGTTCAGAGTGGCTGGGAAGCCTCTGGTCCCTCTCCTTTTTCTCAGGTCCCACGCCGGGCAAGGGATTTCCTGGCCCTGATGATTAATGCCAGTGAGCAGCATTTAGTTCCTGTTACTCTCAGGGGTTTTTGTTTGTTTTTTTTCTTTTTGCTTGTTTGTTTTGTTTTGTTTTTTTTTTTTTTAAGATCTCCCTGGGTAGAGGGCAAGGAGTGATTTGAAGTTATAGGGACTCTTGTGTGAGTTTTTCCATTTCTGTTAAAGAGAAAAGAAGTTTTAAAGGAATCTAATGTTAGTTAAAAAGAACTTGTGGTCAGCCTTCTTCAAGAAGTTAATGCAATTATTGACCTTGGCTGAAAGAAGACAGAATATGAAATTTTGCTGGCTAAGCTGAATTTCTTCTTTTGAAGGTAGGTGGTCTTTTTGATGTATTCAATGTTCCCCTTTCAAAACTTAAAAACATTGTGTGTTTATCAGAAGGATCAAAGAAGACAGGAGATTTAATTGTCTTCAAAAACTGTGTGTATTAAGAGGAAGCACCATGTTTTGGTTGCTACTACAGCTAAGGGACGCTCTAAAATCCCTTGTCTGTAATGCTGCAGTTGATGGTATCACTCATCATGAATTTATTTTAATTTAAGAACTTGGAGGTCACACCAGTGTGACTGCTCTGAAATCTGGAAGTGGTTGTGACCCTGGTGATGGTAGCCGGTGTCTGCAGGAGAAGGGCAGTGCACACTTCCCATCTAGTCCCGGGTGTCACCGAACAGGGCTGTCCTCAGGTGCTGAGAGATCCAGATGTAGCTGCGGAGATCTGGAAAGCTGATACCTATCTGTGCTTCAAGACTGGTTTGCAGCTAATTAACACAGCCAGTTATACAGTTATATTCAGCTTCTGTTTCAGCTGGGCACATAGTGGGTACCTTTCAAATCCTTGGCTTCCCTTAATTTGAGGGTGGGAGGTCTAAGCATTTTTTCATTATCTATCCCACAGCTGGCTCCAGAGCAAATTTCTTTCATGCGTATTCAATCCTTCACTTTTATGCTGAGACTGATGACGAGAGCCAGTTGCAGAGGTGATCTGGATGCCTGCAGCAGGCTCAGATGAGACCCTATGTTGCGTCACTGAGACCAGTAGACAGCTTTGTCATTCAGACACTTAATTATGAACTGAATGTTCACTTGACCTCTTATATTCTCTTTTCACTAATAAACAAAAAATTTATGAAGAGTGACTAACTGCAGAGCTGCTGCAATTCAGGTTCTACCAGCCAAAGTTTCCGCTCATTTCATTTATCACACTAATGATCAATTTTGGAGCCTAAACATGGGCTGCCTCTCAGGAGCTGCATGGAAAACACAGTTTTATGTGCTAACCTGGTGCCCATGTGACAGAAAGATTGGCGTGGGCTGCCCGCTGCGTTTAGGCTTGCCAGTCCTGCTACACAGGTATGTTCTTGCACGCTGCATCCTTACAGAAGGATGGAACTGTTATGGATGTGGAAATAGCATTTAATAACTGTGGTTTTACAGAAAGGGTCCAAGTTTCAGTTCTGTTACTGAGATAATATTGATGCCCATAGGCTCTCTTTCCCGCTGCTTTGGGTTTATCTTGATTGAAATTGAAACGTGTTCTTAATACGTTCTAGCAGGGATTTATTTCTGTTTCTTTAGTATTTGAGTGTCTGATGGTTTTGATGTGTTTCTCTGGATGACACTCCTATGTTAGGGTTGGGGATCAAAGGCACATGAGAGACAGAGGGATTATTTTAAAGTTATCCAGACAGCCTAATGGCATACTTCTCTGTGTGTGAACATGCAGAGTTTTGGTGGAGCAGGCCTTGAACTTTGGTCTTCTCTTTCCAAGGTGACCATTATAACTGACCAAACTGACCAAACTGACCAAACTCCTCTCTTCACACCTTGTTTTCCTCTCCTTCACCATCTGACAGCAAAAGCTAACAATATCGTCTAACAATTCACATGAGCTGTAATAGATATATGCTGCCTTGTCTATCGTAAACTTTAACAACTTGATAATTCACGTGAAGTTATGAACTCATCTTTCATCCCAGCATGTGGGATGTTCCCGTGTTTGGTGGCAGGAGGTTTCCTTCTGCGTTTGCTTGTGCTTGTTGGTGTACTCTCTGGTGCACACCAGTTGGTGTGAGGGCTAACTGAGTGCAATCAGATTTCATTTTGGCTTGACTTAGGGGTTTTTTTTAATGCAAGAGAACAAAATGTTTGTGGAATTGATTCAAGCTGCTTTCTTCTATTTCTTCCAGTTTATGAAGATGTATTTTTCTAAGTCTCATGTTGATAATCTTTATGAGTTACTATTTATCATCTTCAGGTAAAATGTTTTTTTTTTTTCCTCAGTTCTTTGGAATTACCTCAGTCAAGAACCAAATCAGCTGTGCTCTCTCTGCTTCCTCTAACTATGCTTTCAGTTCACTGAGTTTGTTCCAGGAGTTTTGTTTGCTTTGGTTTGAGGATGTGTTACTAGAGAGGAGATAAAGTGGAGCTGAGACAGGAAGAAAACTTGCTACTAGAAGCTGGAAGAGGGTAATTAATGATGAATGTCTTCAGGATCTATAATTTGTTTTCTTTGAGGAATGTATGCTAATAAAAGCTTTCTTTTTCCATGCATAAATGAATCAGATTAAATTTTATCCCAGGCTGAACCTGCCGTCAAATCATACTCTTCAGTTCAGTTCTCAGAATCATCCAAATGTTATTTTAACAGAGAGCAGTGCTATATTCGCTGTCCTGAAAGCTTGTCTCCCCTGTGCATGGGACTGAAAGAGCTCGGCGGGGTAGAGGGGAAGACCAAGGGAGAGCTCACTTAGGGCATGTATGAGACACATTAATCCTGCATAAATGTAGAGAGAGGTCTGTCTAGAGATGTCCGTCTGCCCTGGATGATTATAAGGATATGCTCTGCAAGAGGAGGAAGTCAGAGAGTTAGCAGAAACAAAATTAGAAATAGGAGAGCAATCAGATTCTGTTTTTCCTTTCTGCAAAGGTCATAGAAGAATGAGGCAATCAATTGCCTCCCCTTGAAATGCGGTTTGTAATGGAAGCTCTGCGGTACCTGAGAGTGTAAGCTGCCTTGACTCGAAGCCAATTGCAGCCCATGTCTTGTGGAATTATAGCTTGATAGATAAGCCATTCTGACCTGTACCTGGAAGACTCCTTCTTTGTTTTCTTTTCCCAGTTTCTCAAGCTCTTCGGTATTTGTCTGGTGATCTCCATCTAGGCTTGGCGTCATGGAATGAGCACAGGAAAACATTGCTATTTAGTTTCATGATTCGTAGAGATGAGTTATTAGTACGTAAAGGAATGACTAGATGACAGGTGTTTTGCCAAGCCCTTTCTCCTCACTTTCTCAATCTTTCCTCCCTCTGGAGCATGGGAAGTGCTGAGACCTGGTAGCTCCTGAAATAGCCTCGAGTCTTGCCTCGGCAGGGCCTGCACATGGGCACTGACTTGTGATCAGCGTGTGCGTAGGAGCTGATCCATTGCTTAAGGCTTCTTTGGGAACCCCAAAGAACAATAATATCCTGTTGACTAGGATTTTACTATTTATATCCATCAGCTGAGCAGCCGCCTCCTCTGCCTGCTCCCTAGTTACCAGTCTGTAAATCTCTCTTTGGACCGCGTTGTCTGTTGCATGGTTGACGATACGATTTTTAATTTCAAGATGGATTTGTTTGAGGAGCTTAGAAGGGCAAATGCATTGATGAAGAAAGGCATCAGCTTTTTTTGCTTTGTTAACCTTTTAGCTTTTTGGACATCCTGCAAAGACCCTGGCAGCAATCTAACCTAAAAATAAGGAGTATTGTTAGAAAACAGTACAAACCTATAGCAATGCAAAGAGGAAAACAATTAGATCCCTTACAGTTATGTTTGTGGAGAAGTGCTGACACACACCTGACAGATTAAAGACTGAATCCTGCCACCCACATACTCTCCCAATATTTTATTCCTTTCTTTTTTTTTTCTTCCCCATTTTTTTTCTGCAGCAGATTCTCAATCTACTTGAGTAGACAAGGTGTCATCTTCTTCCAGAAAAACCCTTCCCTGGCTTTGAAACATAGGGAAAAACATGTCAAATTTAGCCTGGTATTTTCTAGGCTGCTTTTTAAAAACTGAGCCTTTTAAGAGAGGCTGTACAATTTACTTTGAAGAGAAAAAATACAGTGAAACCTGTGGGAGTTCGCTAGGGTGAAGTGAAAAGAAAGCAATTATTTCACTGTGAGCTTTTTATTGAGGCTCCTAACAGAAACAAAATTGTGTTAATAATGGGGCTTAGTTATAAAGCCCAATTGCTTTGGCTCCAATATGGAAAAATCCCATCATGGAGGGAGTGGGTTAAACCTGATCTGAATCAGAAGCAGCCACTGCTCCTACTTTGAGCTATTTTTAATGCTATGAACATGGCTCACGTTCCCTAGTTTTGCTTCAGTGCCACCCTGCATGCAGGTCTGTGGACACGACTTCCAGAGAGCAGGTCTCTTCTGAAGACCTTGCTGGTGCATCCAGCAGGGAAGCACTGCATCGCTCTTGGCTGCCCGGTTCCTTCTTCTCCGCACTTCGGGAATGTGATGGTCCTGTACAGCTCCCCTCTCCTGTGCTGTCGCTCCCCAGCTCTGCCTTTTGAGGTTATTTAGTGCATATACATCCTCCTTGTTAAAGCACTGCATGCAAAATACAGGGCATGTTCAGTAGTTAAAAGTAAACTAGGAATGCTCAGAGAAACCAGTATATTTTCTGAAACCATTTTTTAATTATAGTGAAAGCTTTGTGCTTATAGAAAGTTTGGGGTATTTTTGGTACCATCTGGATACCTAAGCTAGGACAACAAATCACTTCTGACATAATGACAACAGCGTATAATACTGTGTTCTTCTGACCCGTGTCTCATTAATGTGGAAGCACATGGATTTTCCTGCAAAATGTTGATTCACCATCTGTGCTAGTATTCTTTGTATGAAGTGAAAGACTGCCCTTTGTGTTGTGATTGCAGTGGGCCCGTTCTGCCTTTAATGACTTCTCTCTCTTGGGCCAAATGGGTAGGTCGCAGAACAAAGTAAAACTACACCGAACAGTACTTACTGCTAAAGCTTATTTACCTACTTCCAGTGTGGGAGCTATCAAAATTTATTAAAAGTGGAACTCACAAGATTAAGTGATTTTTTTTTTTTTTTCTGTAGTTCTCACTTTCCCTTTCCCATGCTTTGGCTTTGATTTGTTTATTTGGTCTGTAAACCCCTGGTCTTGGGGAAGGTGTGAATTCCTTGTATGCCCCTTGTAGATGTTGAAACCTAAATTGGGGAGTATGTAAAGGACTGTAACATTGCTAGAGTTAACATGGTATGGGTAGATTGAAAATGGTGTAGGTGAGAGTTGCCCATTGAATGGATTGCAGCTTGATTTGAGTCGTGTTGCTCCTCTATTATAAAGTAGTTTAGAGGTTATGTACCTTCAGGGCTGGGCACTGGCATTTTGAGCCTGGTCTAAGTCTGGGGATCCTCAGCTTCGTTATACTTCTCCACTGGCTTCTGCACTGCACTTTAAATTCTTCTGCCTTCATTGTGAGGCCGTTTATATTTATAGATTCATAGTTAAGATTCTTACATAGAAAGATGTTGCAAAGCAGTCTGTCTTTTTCACCGTCATGTGATTTGAAAGCTCACAAAAAAAAAAGTTTTACTTGCTCTGAAACTTTATTCCACTGTCACATAATTGGTAGCTTCATTCATACTACTGAGTTTCACAAGCCAGTACTGATAGTTTCTGGATGAAACCCATCAAAACCAGGGATGTTTAACTATCTTATTTTTATTTCATCTCTCATGAGTCCTGCTTTTTCATATTCTTGACCATGAGAAATAGATGGAACATCTTTAAGTAAGTGAATAAGCATATTAGCAGCAAAAATTTAATCTGCTTCAGTAAATTCATGAACGTAGTATGATTTAGCACAGTACAATTAAGGGATAGATTCTGTTTTCTTGCACTTTCAGTAGTTTTACTTCTGCAACCTTGTGGAGACAAGCTGCTCTGTGGAAGATACTGATCTACATTTTGTTAAGTAGTTTTTAAGGTAATTTTAATATATCAGTAAACAATACCAAATGGCAAGGAAAGGGCTTAAAAAGAGATTCTTTCTGATGTGTAGTGACAAGAGATGCAGAGTATTGGTTGAGGGGTTCGACTTCTCGAAGGACGCTGCAGGGGAGGATGGTTACAACAGAATAGCAAGAGGAATGCTGCTCCAAAGGGGCTGGAGCTGGAGAAGCTGACGGAGCAGGAAGGCGACTGATCCCAGTGCTTTAGAGGCAATTCCATCTCTTTTAAGACACAGTGGGTAACTCTAACTGGATTCAGTAACAAATTGGAAACAGCAATGGCAAAGGCTTTCTGAGCTCCTTGAGGCTAACTTCTGGTGGGGTCTAACAAAGTAGAAGCAGCAGTGGCTGGCGGCGGTCGGCAGGATTTTATCAGAGAATTGGCTGGAACAGCGTTTTCTGAAACCAGAGAATGTGAATAGGAGAGACTTGAATATGTAGGTAGATAAAAGCCTATGATTTTGCCTGCTGGGATGAGACAATCCAAGGGTGTTCACTAGGGACATGAAGGAGGTGGTGGATATAGCATGGGAAACTAAAAGATATTTTGATGCTTTGTTCATGACTCAGATCCACCAAATTATGCACATGTCCAGGCCTCTGTAACTATAAGCTCTTACACTTGCTTCATCCTCCCTTCTTCTCATATTAATATCCTTGCCTGCATGTGGGATCTGATCTTGCATCCACCAAATTTTTTGCTGTTGAGCTCAGTGGGGCAAAACCAGGCTGCTGCAGCGGAGGAGCAGCTCACCTCTGCCGATCTCACGTCGCAGAGTTGTGTGCTAAGGTGCTGAGCACACAGTAAGGGTCCTCCAAGGGGTACAGCATGGCCACAGGCAATTTATATAAGTATATCTGCCCTGCAGTCCAAAAACCTGAATATACAAAAATACATCCCAGAATTAGATCCAGATCCTCAGATCAGCCTGATATCCCATGTACTTGTACCGGTTGGCATGCTGTCAGGCGGGCCAGCAGCACATCTGTGCAACGAGGGCGATGCAGAAGCCCCTGGGTGGATGTTACAACAGCTTTATGTGTGTATTTGCCTAGGTGTAGGAGGCGTTATTATGGCTTCTGGCCTACTTCTCAGCAAAGCAATTAGCAAGTCCGAAAGGTCTTGCCTCAAGGCTCTCACAAGCCATGAATTATACATTTAATTCTGTATCCTGCCTTCCATTTCTCTAACGCACTCTTTCAGAAGATCCTGTAATGTCTTGTTTTCCCCTCATATAAAAATTAAACAGCCTGGTGCCCAGAGCAGGGGAATAAGAAAGCCTTTTCCTCACCTCTTTGCAACATGCAAGTTCTGTTTGTTTTGGTTTTTTTTCAGATGGTGTTTATGAAGGAAAATGCTTGTTGCCAGACACTAGTATCTTTAGGCTATTCAGTACCTTCCCTGATGAGAGTCCTGAGAGCAATAGCAATCTGCTGGGCATTCAGCAGCAACAGCTGCTGCCTGCCTGATACTATTAAAACACAGATTTAGCATTTATTTACAGTACCATGGAGCAATGAACCTGCCCACTGCCACTGTGACATGGTGTAGCTAAGGGATAACATAGAGGGCGTCTACATGAGCACGCTCAAAATTAATCTAAATTAACCTTTCTGAAAGTCGATTACCTAAACCACTCTGGATGCTGGTGTGATCGTTCCTCTGCAGAATGAAGGTGGCTCTACCTCAGCTGTTTATAGTTAAATGTAAACTGAATTAAGGATGCTTTTTTTCCAGAAGTGATTATCTCTGCTGGTGTTTTCCTTGAGATAAGCTGTTAGTGGCGTGGGTCTGTGGCTGCCCATTTAACATTGACCAGAGTCCCAGCAGTGGAGGCGGATGCAGAGCAAGTGGTGCAGGTGGAAGAGGAGAGGACCCTGACCTCTGGGTTTGGACCAGCTGGCCAAGCCTGCGCTTTGTACCAGGATCAGTACACTTGGAGCTGGGCTCAGTCACAGCTGCTGGTGCTGGAGGCCGTGCTGGGAGAGGCAGGCGGAGGAGCGGTTTGGCTGGAATGGCTGAATGCAGAGCCCTGTCCTGCCGGAGCAGTGGGGCTGGGGCTAGGGCTAATTTGTTTATAATTCTGGCTTTTGCTTTCGTCATTGCCTTGAAGCAGTGAGGAGTTGTGTGGCTACTCTAAACAAAAATAGACTAGGAAAGAAATTAATGAGTATTTAGCTGCATTTCTGTCTCAACAAGAAGCTTGCTGGAGATGCCCGTGCTCTTCTCAATAACAAGGATGCTGACAAAGGGACAGATGTCTGTGTGTGTGAGTATGTTTACTTTGCAGTTGACAAGGCAGAGTTATATACCTTAATGTGCTTCGTTCCTGGATGCAGTTTATTAGTCCTCTCCAGTCTTCGAGATGCTCCAGAGAAATCGTGGCTTCCCTAAACTCTCCTGGGTATCCTTACACTGCCCCACGGCTCTACATTACCTGTTCATCTCCTGATCAGTGGGACACAATTATTCTTCCTGCCTTGCAGAAAATGCTTTCCTAATTCATGACAGTGAATGTGGAATGAAAAGTGGCTTTCAACCACTTCAGGAGCTTGCTGCTGCTGCCTCTCAGGAGTCCCCGAGGAATCCTGCGTGCCTGCGAGGGAGCCAGCTCGTCTCTCAAATCAGTTATTTGGGATACAGACCCACCCACACTAGCGATGGTAATTCCGGGCAGTGTCAGCTGGGAGGTAATTTGGTCTCCAGGCCCATCATTTTGCTGCAGGGAATTCTCTGCGGATGACGGGATTGCAGCATGTGGGGGTGGAGGAACTCGTAGATCCAATGCCCATGCTGGCAAAATTATACAAGCTTTGTTTGCACTTTCGGTGTTCCCATGCTTTCTTTGCGCTTCTGCACTGAAAAATCTTGTTTAGTTATAAAAGTCAATTATAAACTGAGGCTGGAAGTCTCTGACTTCCAGTAAATGTAAAATTTAATTGTTAGGATGAGAAATATTTGAGTAGTGAGCTTGGTGCCGTGACATAAGCAAGGCAAGGTTTGTGGGGAGAGGTAATGTCTTTTATTAGGCTGGTTGATAAGTTGCTTTGTTGTTTTTCCAACTCCTGTTTGTTGGCCTAATAAAAGCTACTACCTCACCTCAGACTTTTTTGTGGTGTGCTTATCTGACTAATAGAAATCAATGAAGTTAGCCTAGTGCAAGTGGTCATGTTTCTAGATTGCAAACTATGAAACAAAAAAAAATTCAAGGTTAATTTGTATAAATACGGATTGTTGATTGCCTTGTTTATGTTGCTTTTGTTCTCTTATTTGTGACTACTGAGAAAAAAAAATGTTCTTTCATTTATAGAGTAATCTCTTGAAAATACATAATTGCTTCAATAACATGACTACAAATAAATAAGATTACAGCAGTGACTGAGAATGACAAATAACCAAAAAGCACAGCCCAGGCCTAGCCTGCCTGCAGTTGCAAAATATGAAATTTTGGCCTTGATATGTGGTAGGAAATGAATCGATTGAACTAAAATGGGAGGCAGGAGAACATTGTTTAACTGTGCTGCTGTAACCTGACTTTCCCAGGGTCTGCCTGGTCCCTGCACAAAGTCACCCAGCAGTGTTTCATGATAAAAAGCCATGCACGGAATGTGC
>WHYT01015571.1:63926-75880 GCA_009806455.1 Tetrax tetrax | reverse complement strand
TAATAAAAGCTACTACCTCACCTCAGACTTTTTTGTGGTGTGCTTATCTGACTAATAGAAATCAATGAAGTTAGCCTAGTGCAAGTGGTCATGTTTCTAGATTGCAAACTATGAAACAAAAAAAAATTCAAGGTTAATTTGTATAAATATGGATTGTTGATTGCCTTGTTTATGTTGCTTTTGTTCTCTTATTTGTGACTACTGAGGAAAAAAAATGTTCTTTCATTTATATGTTGAAAATACATAATTGCTTCAATAACATGACTACAAATAAATAAGATTACAGCAGTGACTGAGAATGACAAATAACCAAAAAGCACAGCCCAGGCCTAGCCTGCCTGCAGTTGCAAAATGTGAAATTTTGGCCTTGATATGTGGTAGGAAATGAATCGATTGAACTAAAATGGGAGGCAGGAGAACATTGTTTAACTGTGCTGCTGTAACCTGACTTTCCCAGGGTCTGCCTGGTCCCTGCACAAAGTCACCCAGCAGTGTTTCATGATAAAAAGCCATGCACGGAATGTGCCTATCGAGTTTGCAGGCTTGTTAGTGATTCCAGCATATATAATGTATGAAAACAAGAAGTTTCATTGCTTGAAATGTAAATATTACGAGTCATATATACATTCATTTTCACTAGCTTATTTAACTGTGCAGGGCAAGGCCTATTTGAAGTTCATCCTACCTTAGTTTATTTATGCATGGAAAGTACTTGAGGAGATCTCCAGGGAGGAGGCATTAGCGAAGGCTGGGAGATGCCTGAGTGTTTCCCAAGCCCTCGTCAGGCAGTCAACGTTGTTCCAGGACTGGACATTCCCAGGAGCAGCCACAGCGTTGAATTCACCTTTTCTGTTCTTGCAATGACTAGCAAAGCGAAGTGGAAATGTATCTTAATTTACTAAAGCAAGAGTCTATTTACAGATGAAAGAACTGTGTTTGGGAGAGCATTGGTGTAAACAGCAGGGAGGTTGCTTGGACTGCTCTCTTCGAAACTATTTTGGCAAATGTTTCCTTGATGAAAATACAGCCTACTCCTGTCTGCAGTCACTGTAACTGCTGGTATCACATGCCTGGAAGGTCCCTTGTGTTGACTTTGTCCTCATTAAAGCTGTGCTTTTCTCACAGCTGCAACTCTTAATGACAAACACCTTGAGTCATGGCTCTTTGTAATGGCTGGATACAATTCCTGAACCTAGCTGTCCTGTCCTGAAAGACCCCCGGGACTCTCATTACAATTTTGGCTTCATGGGTGGCATTTCTCTCTCTTAAGGCCTAGTTGTCTGGAAGTTGGATCCCCTCAGCTAATCCTGCAGACTTCCTCTGGAGTCATGATTCTTTCCCGTCTTCGGTGGTTTGCAGTGTGTGAGACTGTGAAATGCTAAATGCTAGGAAGAGGAAAGGATTCTCATTTAGTATGAGAGAATTAGGCTCAATTTCTGCCTCTGCTGTAACTCTGCAGACACAGAAAAAGATTTGGGACCAGCAATGTGAACACAGCAAGCTACAGTGTAAGCCCTGTAAGGCAGGAGCGGCGGTGGGAAGGCATAGGTCGCCCCAGTTTCCTTTTGACAGAGTCAGCAAATGCTAATCCTTCTCTGCCAAAGGAAGGCTGCCCCACTCACTTGCAGGGAGCCCTCGGTCACGTCAGCCTGTGTTTACGCACTGCACATGGTACGAGGGCAAATAAAAGAGCAGAGTGTTCTCAGCTGAGCCCCGTCCTACATGAATGCCGCCTTGTTTAGGTAGTTGGCTAGTCATTTTTATTTCATTTTGCCAGTGCAAACTCCTTTCCTTTTTCTGCTGTGGTGTTTATAGGAGAGTGTGGTCCATCTGTTAATCGCATGTGGTCCTTGTTCGCCGTGCCTGCCTTGGAAACCTCCAGGTTTTGCAGATCTGCACTGCCCTGGGTGAAGACTGTAAGGTTATTGGCAAGAGCTGATTCCCCTCTGCCACAGCGTATTCTGAATTCAGCCTTATCTCCTTGCCCTTATTCCTTGTTTTATTTCCTAATGCAGACTGAATATCAAGTGCTTGTGCACAGGTAAAACTGTGTTTGTTAGAGTTGAGTCATTCGGGCTGCATTAGTGGGACAACTGAGTGAAAAAAAATCCCTGGGTATGGCTGGGATGTTAATCTGTGGAGCAAGGCAGGGTGCTCTGACTTACTTGGCAGAGATCCATTCATGCCCAGAGAGCATTTTGCTGTGGAAAAGAACAAATGACTCTACCGAACCTGAGTTTCTGTTAATCTAAAAAAATTTGTCAGGTGATTGCAGTTTTTGGTCTTTTTTCCATATTCTAACTGTGTTCCCTTGACCTCCTCTTCCTCATCTCACCAGCCTGGAATAATCAAATATCATTAAAGAACTTCCAACAAAATTGGGGGTCTGATGGTTGCAAACCTGTCCTTGCAGAGCTCACTGCTTTCATAGCAAAGCATGCAAGCATGGAGCAGAAAGCAACTCTAGTCCTTTCTCTTTGGGGAAAAAAAAAATGGTTCCCAGGTCACAGTGAGAATTTTTGGGTGCAGAACTTAAATAATACTCAAAATATAACCTTGTTCTAGTGATGTTAGCTGCTTTTAAACAACCTTTGAAGTGCTGTTGCAAAAAAACCCAAAACACAACAGTGGAAAGCCCCCACAACACCCATCACATAGGTGCCAACTCTTTTCCAGAGCTGCCCGGCTACAGTCTCCCTGTCACTTCTGCCTGAGCACGGTGTGCCACCTCATACGTGTCTACATCATGTGGAGCTTGGCTGGAAAGAGACTGGAAGCGCTTCAGGGTAGTAGCTTTGTGTGCGTGTATAGCTATGCAGTCGGGATCAAACTCTCTTTGATTTCAAGCTCTGCTAATAATTAACCCCCAGCTTGTAATAACTACCCAGCGTAATGATAACCACACTGCTGGTGCAGGTTGCTAGGTACGTACTATGCAGCGTATCCCTTCCGCTCCGTGTCTGAGAGCTGGTGTCTGTGAACGTGCGTGGGTGCGAAAGGGTCTAAATCAGTGACACTTCCCAGTACCTTTTTCTGACTTCTGTTACTTTATTAGGCAGATCTCAGTTCATCTGCCCTTTGACCTGTTGTGTCAGGCTTGGAAAGTGTTCTTCTGGCAAAGACTTAATTACAGCTCTTGAGCAGGCATTGTGGGCTATGCTTTCATGTTTGCATTACTGATGCTGCTTTTTCATGTTAAACTGGTTTGACCGTAAACTGTGTGAGGTTAAGTCCACATCTGTTTTATCAGGATTGTTTTTTCTTTCTTCCATGTTATGTGAGGGTGGGTAAGCAAAGTGGTAGTTGGGTCTCTGTTTCTAATCACTCTTTCTCTCCAGCTCCTTGAGGTATGGGAGATGCAAACAGGCAGCAAGCATGTTTATCACTGGCAATCACTGATGCTCTGGCAGCTTACCTAGAAAACATTACTAAGCGATGCAGAAATTAACATAAGTTTTGCTTAAAATATCATCTGCTTAAGTATCAGCTGCTCTTTATTGTCAGATGCTTATTTCCTTTGCCCTAGCTGCACTCCCTCAACTGGTTGTCATCAGAGCGTGATACTGGCACAGGCGATTCGGCTGTGCAGTTGCATGACTGACTCTCGTTCTGGTGGCTGAAACTCAGCGAGGAGAAACTTTTCATTGCAAACCAAAGGGAGCTCAGGCAGCCCGGGAAGCGGGAAGGGGAGCCGAAAACTTGTCTTTTCCCCCTGCCTGCTGCCTGACCCGGCGCGGTGACCCCGTGTCTTGCTCCACAGATGGTCCCTCCTGAGTCTCCCAAGTAGCCGATTTACGGCCTCTCCTTAAGTGCCCGTGCGAAGGAAGAGGAAAACTGAGCTGTAGTTAATCTCATGTTTCTAAGCAACCAGGTAATTCTCTGCAGCCGATCCCTAAAGGGAAATTCCTGTTTTCCTGCACCCCTGCTCCGCTGCGGCACAGGACACCTTCCTCTCCGCCTTCTCCAGCTCCTGGGACCTGGGGCAGGGAGTCTGAGGACGGTTACAGCTTTTCAGTGTTTTTCCAAATGTCGTGGGGGAGGGCGAGGAAGCACAAAAAGGGAGCTTTGTTAATGGTTTGTAACAGGTAAGAGGATGTTCATTGCAAAATCAGTAGAATAGAGGGAATGTGAAAAGTTCAAATGTTTTACCCAGGGCTAAACTGGAAATCACAGTTGCAAGTGTGGGCTTCCTCTGCTCCAAAAAGCATAAAAATGTCTGGATAATGTGTTGCAAATCGTGTTTACAGTGAGGCGTCTGCTTTCTGTGAAGTTTTGGTGATAAAAATGACTGAATTCTGTTCTGAGTCTGTTTGAGCCCTTTGGAGCAACTATAAGGGACTAGCATTTTATTAATAAAAGATTGCTGAACTTAAGACTGTAGAAATAAGAGTTAGAGGAAACAGAGATCAAATGAGATCTCTGGGCTTCTCTACCATCTGAAGAATGTGAATGCCTGGTTGGGACTCCAGAAAAATAATTAGACCTTTTTTTGAAGGAAGCTACATACACAAGTGGTTATACTGGAGAGACCTAAATCTGCTCAGCTTTGCTAGTAAAGGTGACGTGTGGTGAACCCAGAGGTGTGCTGGAATGGTGCAGGAAACCGGGCAATTAACTCGAGTCCCAGCTCCAGCCCCAGTGAGGAACCTCAGTGCTTGCTCAGTTAAGCGGGGCTGGAGAACTTGAGAAATGCTCCCGTGGGTCCAGGGACATGCTTCTCTCTTGAAGGCTGCCCATTTTACCGAATATAAATGCTGGTTAGACTGGGAAAAAAAAATAATCCTGACGGAATACAATGGTAGTCCACAGAAGGGAATACAGTTAAGCGGAATGGGCCTGCCTTGGCTGTGTAGGACAGATCCATCACTGACTCAGGGCTTGGGCTTTTTGACTTGCTTGGTGTTTAATAATCTGAAGCTCAACTGAGAACTGGTCCCTGTTGTCCCTTGTCCTGTGTATTGACAAATATGAGCTATCAGCAGATGAGATTCTGGGTCAGATGGACATTTAGGTCTGGTCCAGCCTAATCACAGTCCGGAAAAGTGTGCAACAAACCGCCCTGCATGAAGGTTTTACAGCTTGTTTAACCAAATGCTGGGAGCACATTTCTTTAGCATAAATCTATGAGACTGATGTGTTTAAGCCTGTAACATGTACTTTTACAGGGTGGAGTATTAGCATAGGTAAACTTTTGACAATATCACTTCAAAGTGCTCTGTATTCTGTGTTGTAACTCGTGGGAGGGGTACTTGTGAGGTGAACTTGCCTTTGGCTGAAGTGCTGACCAGGCACAGTGCCTCATCCCGTGTTCCTCCTCACTGACCCCAGGAGAGCCACAGAGCTGTGCTTCTGTAATGGCCAAGTAACTTCTTCCCCCACATCACCCTGGCAGTTCGCTGGTTTGCCTGCTTGTAACACAGCTGGAGGTTCTCCTAGACACGACCGACCAAATGGCTGCCCTGTTCATCGTGCAGCCTGTGCATGGGGAAACGCAACCAGGGCTGCCCGGTGCTGGACAGTTCTTACTTCAAGGCAGGAAATGTTGTCAGGGCAGATTACGTGAAGGAACTAGGAAATCTTCATTTTAATCTCGGGCCTGGATTTGTTTATCTGCTTTCATGTAGCCGTAGAAGAGCGTGCATCGCAAGGCAGTGTGGTTCACAGGCTTCCCCGCCAAGTTCAGTGGTGTGACTGCTATCAGCACGGCAGGTCCTGTGCCTTTATGTGAGGTTGCAGGTAGATCCCAAGGAGTGGTGTCCGGCCGCCTGTGCGGGGTAATAGGTAGTTTCTTCCTCTCTTGGACCTCTGTTGAGGATCTGACCATGGGCAAGGAAAAAGATTAATGGGCAGGAAGTGCCTAAGACGACAGACAGATTAAAGCTGTTGTAATTTTGGTTTGGGAACATGGCAGAAATATTCTAGCTGACACCACCGGAGCTGCATTTGAGGTAGCTGTTTTCTGTCAGGCATGTCTCCTCTCAGCACCAACATGGGCTTTCATCTGTCCTTAAATTACTGTTAATTACAAGTCATTATTTATTTTTTTTTTAAAACAGCAAAATGCAGCTGAAAGCAATTACCCCTAATTGCTAATTTGTGTACGTACACCCAAAATGGTAATCTCTTCGTCTGAACACCCAGTTCTCCCCAGAGTCAGTCGATGTGGTTTTGCTAGCTTTATTTACTTCAAGTTTGGATCGCGTGATAGTTATTCTTTTTAGTGGCTTCTCTGAAAGCTACAAAATTTCTTCCTACAATTGCTGTGATCTTCTTGGAAATGTGACCTTGTTAACTGTTAACGAGGCCACAGTAAAGAGATGTTCTTTGGTTTTGGAAGTAAAGCTTAAATGGCAGTTGTTGATGTTGGGAATTACTCAACTCAATTCTTTAAGTTGTGCCTAAAATACACTTGAATTTCTGTTGAATCTCTGTTTCCTCTGTGAACAACATCATCCTTTTCCAGTAAGCTAAAGGCCACACAGACTGCTGTTCTTGTGTGATAAATTCATGGTACGGTTCAGCGCTGACCTCTGCAATCCTAGGTCTCAGCTTGTTTTGGACTTTAAATTTAATTCAGAGATATCATCTCTTTCCATCTGTGTATTTTCATCCTTGCCAGTGTAGGACCGGTTCGAATTCTGCCAGTGGGATATGGCCTTTCTGATACTGCAGGGGCTGTCTGGTTGAGCAGATTGTTAGGTGGGTTGAAAACTGACGGGACCACCTTCGGCTGGACTCCAAGAGTTCAAAGGGCTGACATCCAGCTGGCACCAAGTAGTGAGCAGGGGCTCGATGCTGGGGTCCGTGTTCCTTGACATTTTCATCAGCAGGCTGATGAAGGCACAGAGTGTGCTTCCCCAAATGTGTCGATGGCACTAAGTTAAGGGTAGCAACTCACATTTGGCAAATGGAAGAACCTAAATCCAGAGGGAGAAACCTGGCGATGAGGCCAATGTGAAGCTTGTGTAGTTCAGGAAGAAGAAGCAAAATGGTTTGCACCTTGGCCAGGACAATTGCTTGTGTTGGTGGAGGCCGGGAAGGGAATGGATGCCTTATAGCCCAGCTGATACGGATGTGGGTAGTACCCTGGATGCCGAAAGATGCCAGTAGACAGAGAAGTTGCAAAGAACCCAACAGGGCACCCTGATTGCAGACAAGGCAAACCTGCGAGGCTACATTGAGAAGGTCATGGCCAGCAAACTGTGGGAAGTTATTATGCCCCTCTACTTGGTTGCTGGGGAGGTCACAGTTGGAGTGCTGTGTCCAATTTTTGCCTCCCCCCCCCCCCCGTGAAGAGGGATGTGGAGAGGGTCCAGTGGAGATAAGGTGACTAGAGCACATCCTATGAAAAGAATACGGGTGTCCAGAGGTCCCTTTCATCCAGCATGCCTGTGGCTACAGGAGGAGCGACGTGATGTGCATTTGTGTGGTCTGTGTTTTTATGCTGTTCTCCTGAACTCTGCCTGTTCACACTTCCAAAGGAGACCTGAAAAAATATTAATATGCTAAGGCAGGAAAAACATTAATGGATAATTACCAATCATTAAAACAATGGCTTTTCTTTGTCTAAAATAGCCCAGCTCTTAAAAAGAACTGAAGGAGGAAATACAAGTGATTTTTATGCCACCTAATCTGAGTGGTGTCACGAAACCGCCTGCCCTGTTTACAAGAAATGCAGTGTTGCAAGCGCTCAGGAATTTCTTTCCAGAGGCCAAGAACTGCACCTGAGCCCCATGCCCGCTCTGCGCGCTGCCCTTCGGGCTGCCGTTCCCACAGCTGGCAAACGCCAGCTGCGGTGTGATCGCTTCTCGGAGAGTATCGGCTGTGACTGACGCTGACACGCTTCATGCTGCGGTAGTGAGGACACATTGCTAAGGGGAGGCGGACAGAGGGCTCTTCTGTGATCTGTCTTCAGGGGCTTTAGTTCAGTTTAGTAAGCTGAGTATTCAAAGGGATTTTGTCTTCAAAAGCTGTTCTCCGATTTTTCTTGTTTTCATGTTCTTGTCTCAAATGGTGGATCCACCTCTTAGCCCGAGGTATATCCGTAGTACTTTTCCTCCCGCTAATAAGGATGAGATGACTTCTGACTGTGCCGCTGGCATCTCAAAGCTGTCAGGCTCTTGAGGAGGAAGGTGCAGCTGCCAGCTCCGCTATAGACCTCGCACGTGTCTGTGGGCAGCAGAGCCGGCCTCCATTGCCGGGCTAAAACAGATTTCTGGAGCAGTGCAGCATTTGTTCCGCCTCTTGTCCTGCCTGGGGAGGTGTGGGCCATGCTGTGTGTGCCCAGCCGACCTCAGAGAGCCCGGCAGAACTGGCAGCACCGAGCCCCCTTGGAGGGGCTGCCAGGGTCCGCAGCAAGCAGTGAGAGCAGGGGTTTTAGTAGGCGTCACCTATGGAAAGTGATTTTGCAGGCATGGTCTATATTTAGCCAGCTTCTGTTTGTGCAGCATTAAGTCACTGGAACAAGATAAGTTTATTGTTTCTCTTCCACCGATGTGGCATCTTGCAGCTAATGCAAGTCAAATCCCACAGCTCTTGTTTAACCACGTGGCACGTTTCATCCCAGAGCAGCTTGTAAAAGTGAACTGAAGAGGGAATCTTCATCTGCCGGTAACGTGCGGCCAGCGTGGGGAGAAGAGGACAGCTGTGCCAGTCCTGTGCGAGGCAGGGACGTGCCTGAGGGATGAGCACGTTACGCAGCTGAGAGCCGGGGTGGCTCAGGACCCGGGGGTCCGCGCTTTGCAAGTCTGACCTCCTCTCCCAGCCTGCTCCGCCTGCGTCCGAGGGGTTGATCTTTGACTCTTCTAAGCTTTTTCTTATAAAGAAAGTTGTGGTCTGCTAGATGTTGTTCTGCTCCTTACTAAAGATTTAATTCATGCACGGAATACCTAGTGCCCTTTAATTATTCATTCCTTCAGATATGAAATAACAAATATAGAGGGCCCTTTTATGGTGAGCTGGATTTAAAAGGTAGCAGCCCCTTGTGATTCTGATATTTAATGCATGAGCAGGGACTGAGTCCTGCTGCCAGGCCTCCTGAGACGGTGCATCAGCTGCTGCCTTTGGGCAGCACAGTGCGTAGGTGCCTGAGGGGCATTTTGTTCATTTTGTCCTGACCTGAAATGCCTTAGCTGGAGTGACTAGGTAGGTGTAACACACCTCAAACCACAGCTGTCTCAGAGCAGTGTCAGTTCTGGTTTTCTGACTTGTTATCTGGTAAGGAAGGGAGCTACTTCTGCAGGATCTGTGCCGCTTTGTCTGCTGTGAGACGGAAAGAGTGAGCAGAGAAGGGAAGAGGTGCAGATAACTGTGTACCGAGATAACAGAAAAGATCAAAGACTGAATGGGGAAATCAGCGCTACCAAACCCAGGGAGGAGGAATGATAAATGCAAAGAAGGCGAGGAGGAAGGTGGTTCTTGATCCTTATGTCTTCAGCCACTTGGGCAAAACAAATTCCACCATTTACATCAGTGGGAGGAGGATTGGGATGAGCAGCTAACAAAGTGTGGAATTTAACTGTTCTAAATCAATAGTATGTATACTTTATTCTGTAGCTTATCACAGGGCAGGTAGCAGTAAGGATTAGGGACAGAAGGGAGAAAATGAATGACCTCTCAAGGGAAGGAGTTCTGTAGTGTGGGCATGCTGCCTCTGAGCAGCCCTGCAAATACATGGGGGAGGATGGGCAGCCACCCTGTTAACATACTTTATGCATATTTGGTTTGTGTCATAGGTCTGTGTTACATTTAAAAATGCTTTTAAGAATCTCAAGAATCTTAAGGTTTTGTCCGAAAAAATTCATAGATATACAATCAAAAAATTAACTCTCATCCTGAGACCTTACAAAGTGCTTAGGAAAGTGGTGACACTGGGGCACAAAGATGAATTTGTTTGCTTCTCTCATGTTGGCAGTGTATGTCAGCAATCCTCTGCTCTATCTGCTGGACAACAAATATTTCCGAAAGTAAAACCATTATATACAGCCATTGGATCACTGAATATTTGATCAGACATCTCATAATTTTCCATCCTGTGTGAGCACTCATACTTTGTTTATTAAGTGTCTCCAGTCTGGACAGCAGCAAAAATCTGTGTGATGTATGTGTGACTCAGGAGACTAAATAAAATGGCTCAAGGGCTATTAAGGCATACTTTTACATACCATTTAAATAGAAATAAGCCAGTGCTGCTGC
Organism: Tetrax tetrax; assembly: GCA_009806455.1. Classification (NCBI taxonomy): domain Eukaryota; kingdom Metazoa; phylum Chordata; class Aves; order Otidiformes; family Otididae; genus Tetrax; species Tetrax tetrax. The sequence goes on along the minus strand of WHYT01015571.1, from coordinate 65,686 downwards.
CAAGACAGGCAGAGCTATAACACACCCTTTTCCCCCTTGGCTCATACAGGCACAAGTGTTTGTGTGACTGTGCAGTGAATTGGATCGAGTGACCAAGTTAAAATAAACCCTTTTGTCCACCAGGTTAATTTTAGCTGGCATCAAATCCTGCATCTGGTTTCTCATAGAATCGCAGAAGGATTTAGACCACTCTTCCCTGTCTCCCACTTTGTGCAGGCCATTTGAGTTTGTGAACTGCTGGAGAAGATTAAGCAAATCTTTGTGCAAGGACTATCTGCATGCCCTCATCGGGTATGCGAACTGTGAATCTGATAAAGGTAGGGAAAAACAGATGTGGCACTACGCGGCGAGTTTAGTCATGTAGCACGAAAAAGAAAGCAAGTCGTCATCTTCCTAATGAGATACCTGATTGGTATTGCAGGCTTGCAGTTGTGAAATGAGATACGTATTATGTGACTGACGAAGCCTTTTGTAGGCAGTTAGTTCTCTATTTCTGCATTTCTGCTTTTGGTTGCTTCCCAGGATGAAGATTTGAATCCATCTACATAAACATTTCTAAGTTACAGAGATAGGCTAATGTTTTAGTTACGACTGCTGTTTCTAAGACAAGATAACAGTGGATGACATGTGATTGAATTATAAGCTTATTCAAATATGATATTCATATTAAAAGTTGTAGATAAAACTTCTTTGCTTTTTCCATGAGAGTATTCCTTATTCCCTTGGGAGCAAGCTCTGATCCAGGCTCTCCCCAGCCAGTATATGTACAGGTACAAGGGCTTTAGCTTGCTTCCAGACCTTCATTGGCAAGGAATTAAGAGCAAAGTGGGATGGGCAGAATCTGCTTTTCTTACCCTGCATTCAGATAGCCACAGTGGGTATGAAATGCTGTCCTGGGTTGGATGGCAACTTGCAACTGGCTGCATGAAAATACACAATGAACCAAGAGCAGACTTTACGTGAGATTTTTCCCTCCTTCTGCTTGATGCCAGGACATGATGCACAGGCCAGCGGGCGACAGCCTGACTCACGAAGGAAGCATTTGCTAATGCCCCAGCTCATGAGAACCAGGGGTTATTTTAACACTACCTTGCCCATAGCTGTTAATACTGAATATAGGTTGTTACTGTACCATAAAGCAAGGCAGAGGTGAACCAGATCACACGTGGGGTCACAGTTACTGCTCTGCTGAAGTCACCAGAAGGTGCAATGAGGAGTCTGGCAGCCCCACACTTGCATACCAGCTGCAGGAGACCAGCTAAGAGCTGATGTGGTCTAAAACCTGGTGGTATGAAGTTAACTTGAAACTTCTTTTAAATAGTAAAACTTCTAGGTTAAGTTTATATTTGTTCAGTATTTTTAACAATGTGGGTTTTTTTAAAAAAAAATTGGTTCTACAAGCTTAAGGATGGATTTACTGTACTGTTGAACTACAGTGTTGTTCTTTGCTGCTTAGGCTATTAAGTTACTGTGTTTGTCTCTGAAGATAATGAAAATTAACTCAAAATTGACTTTGCTTTGCAAAGCTTTTAGGCTAGAGTAACCAGCCTCAACTTAGCGTTAAGAATATCTTTCCAGAATGATTTTCTGGAAAAATTGTAAAACCTACATTTTCGACCCAAATTACTGTTGGAAATAGAGAAATTGAATTGATATGGGGGAAAAAAATCACACTGTCTCTAATTATTTTTCTTGTGTTGTGTCTTGGAACATCACTAAATGTTAAAATAAATTACTTTTTTTTTTTTTTTTTTTTTTTT
>WHYT01015571.1:0-63906 GCA_009806455.1 Tetrax tetrax | reverse complement strand
AAAAAAAAAAAAAAAAACCACGTCCAGAAAACAGTGGCAGCTTACTAAAGAAATATCCAGTGAGTAATTTCAACAGTTTGTTAAACAACAGGTATATTGTTTGGGCTCCTAACATGTAGGTGACCTGAAATCTCCAAATAATGCTTCAGGCTCCGGAGGTGCTCCAGGATATCTGTCCTTTCCCATGAACAGCACCAGTCTCCCTGTGGCACCTTCTTATCTCCTTCTTTTCCTGCTTCTGTGCCAGGAGAGAAGTCTAAGGTGTCTTTCTGCAAATGTGGCTGCAGGGCTTATATCCTATTCACAGTTTAAAGGTATTTTGCAACTAGCAGGATTAGATTTTGGGTTTTGTTATAGGAAAGTTCCTTCTGATAGGCAGAGAGACCAGACTAGTTAAAAATTCAACAGATCTCTTCAGTCCTTATGATTCAATAAAAGTCAGTATACTTTCATTTGTAAAAAAATAAAAATAAAAAATCAGAAATGCAGTGTAAGTTTAACCAAAACTTACATAAATGTTTCAGTAAATTGTGGTTGGATTGGATATTCCTTCTTTGGAGCCACAAAAATAGCTGAGATGCTGACACTGATACAAAGAGAAAAATCTAGAGACAGATATATACTTAATAATGTGCATAAATACTTCCTTTTCTCTCTTCCTTCCTTCCATCCAGAATCATCTTGGCACGGAGAGTGTTATTTTCTGTCACTTTGCAATTGCACGGCCCTTTTGATGAATCTCACTTCCATGCTTTTTTCTTTTGGGGGGCAGAAGCTCTGAGCTGCTGATTGATCTTATTAAGGAGTCATACCCAAATTATACAACAGGAGTCAGTGGTTTACTCAGCTGAGGAATAATGTACTTACTGATGAGAGTGATGCTTTTTAAAGGAAGTGGCAGACATAGCTGTTTCCTAATTGTTGAAAACATTTAAAGTGAAAACAGTTTAAAACATAATGCTGCTTCTGTGGATGCTTCTGTAGAGGAACCTTTCGTGTCCCTGAATTATTTATAGTGCTGGTCTGCTGTGCTTGCTTTTCTATCTGCTTTTCATATGTACATAGAAAAAATGAAATATAAAATGCTTGTGATTTGCGTCCACATTTTTTCCTTGCTCTTGAATAAAAGGAGATTTTTTTTTTTTTTTTGTCACAATAGTCTAAAGGGATGTTCCTACTGGAGGTGAAATTATAAAACCTGGAGAAAGAGCCAGAGAAGTAGTATGTCTATGAGGAACAGCAAGAACTGGTAAAAAGAAGATGGAGTGATTTGCATTCAACTTTGAGGAAGAAACACAGGTTACAGAGGGGAGGAATTTGGAGAGCACCAACAAGAGTGTGTGCAGCTGGTGAGATGTCAGCGATCCTTGCAGGGCTTCCACAAGCTGGTCTTGGCATTAGCCCAGGTCTTTCTGAAATGTTTTATTTTCTGGTACTTGATATGGGTAACAGAGCTGAAGTCGTCAATTTAGCAAAGAAAGAATAGAAACAAAAAGCAAAGTAACAATAACTAGAAAGACTATACCTTTAGCAGAAACTGCCTGGAAAAAGGGGCTTCATGGCAAAAAGTGCTTGTGTGCACGTGGAAGCAAGAACAGAGCCTGAGTGCAGAGAGGATCATAGGAAAAAAAAAAAAACACAAACTAAAAAGCTATACTTAATTTTATTGTCTAGTGGTAGAATGATGGAGCAGATGACAAGCTGGTGAATCTGCAGTATTTCTTTCTGCTATTCAAAGTATATATTGCATCAGTTTTTAATGGGATAGAATTTACTTTTTGGGAAGAGAGGAGGATGCAGGTTGTTTTTTCTTTTCTGACTTGACTCAAGAAGCAGAAGAGGGATGGATGGTGGGATAATCTGTGCAACATGTGACTTTATATCCCAGGAAAAATTTAGATGAAAAGATTCAACCCTAGAGAAATGCCTGTAAATAGCAAAGACAGCTGAACTCTCTGGGGAAGGGATAAAATAATCCCAACCACTAGTGTGGAAAAATCTTCCAGGCTGCAATTAAGGGAGCTTGAAGAGATTAACAAAGGCAGAAGAAGTAGCATCTTATCCACAGTGTGTATTTTAGACAGTAGCACGCAAAGTATGAAGTAAAACTCCTCATTGCAGGCTGGGGTGAGGGAGAGGAGGACAGCACGACGCGTGTCCCGGACTGGCAGAAATCCTTGCAGGGCAGCACTGGTTGTCTGCAGGGTCTGGGGAGCCCAGCACTGGCCACGGCATTGCTGCTCCTGGGGTCCACCCTGCTCCGTGCTTGGGACCTCCTGTCGTGGCTCAGCCGCTATGGTTGCACAGGTGGTTTAGCAAACAGGGATCATTTTGACAGAACTGGGTTAGCAACGAGTTTCTCTGCAGTTTTGAGAAGAATTGGCAGGAGGGTACAAATCTGGGACGGTGATCTGGGACGCTGATGATAATGATATGGAGCACAAGGGCATGCGTCAAAAAACAGGTACCCAGAGGACATGTGAATAGTTGAATTAGGCCTCATTGGGTCTGTAACTTCATAATGAGGAAGAAGCTTCTTTTTCTGTCTAAAGTGACTGAGTAGAGGACAGAAATGCTCAATTTCAAAGGACTGATATGCCGGATACTACTCATACCATCAACTCTATTCAGGGTAGAAGGCCTCCCTGTTTTAAAGTAGGAACGCGTATACTGGTTTGCAGAGCTAGCGGAAACACCTGGTATTCCTTATGAACCTTTTGAGTACAGACAACTGCAGACATTATCTTGGTTTCATGGATGTTTTGGTACAATATGAAGCAAGCATTAAGAGGGGCATCTAAGGGAAAACCATGAGTTGGTGCTTTCAAACTGAAGGTGAGAATTCAGATGTGCCATACTGGCCATTGACCTCTCATTGATCCATGTTACAATCTGAGAAACTATAAACCATTAAAGAAATGTCTTCTCCAAAATATGTGGATTGCTGACAGTAGTCCTTAGTGTGGGAGAATTCCACCTTCCCACCTACATGTCTGAAGTGGATGCAGAGGCTCAAAGCCATAAGAAACTGCTGATAAGTGTGTCCAGACCGGTGGAGATCATTTGAGGTTTAAGGAGTACAGAGTAAGTTCTTGCCCAGAAGCTGCAAGTGGTGGCAAGTACACCGAAGAGGACATGTCCTTTGGAATGCAGCACAGGTGGATTTGTGGAAAAAGTGCTTGGACGTGCATGTTGTGTGTAGGTCACGAGACAGGTAGTTGCAGCGCGTGGGGACTGAACTGCTTCCTCAGTAAGAACACAGAGTCCTTTTCAATAACTGTGCGGTTCTTCTCTTCTGTTCCAGGTGCAATTCCTGAAAAAATACCAGTTAATAAATACTACTACTTTTTTTTTTTTTTCCTCAGAAAAGAACAGAAGCAACAATGAGATGCTTTGTATTAAAAAACAGCATCAGAATGTATCAAATTCTTAGTTTGATATGTGACGGATAACTTCTCTGCCCAGAGCTTTTTCCAGCGTCCTAGGATGCTCTTACGGGCCACGGGCAAGTACATCGACTGGACAGTAGGTGCTGGCACTGCTGGAAGCTGCAGATTTCTTTAAAAGCAGTCAGTTGACATTGTAATGTTTCCTTTTTAAAGCAAGTAAACATAATAGTGATCTTGTCTGTCAAGCAATTACATTGTTAGGAAAACCTTTAATAGCAGCATTTTTACATCCCTAGCTGTTCAGCAAACCTGATTTAGTACAAGAACCTCTCCTGATGAAGGAAGGGGGAGAAGAGGGGTGTTCATACAGCCCAGTCAGCCCAAGGCAAAGCAGGCAGAAGTGGCATTTTCTGATCTCCGAGGTGCAATTACAGTGCAGGCTGAACTAAACACATCTGCAAGGGGATGGAGAATAAATCTCCAGAGGATGCTGGCATCAGGAAAATAGTGCTCACTATGAGGGTAAGAGAGAGTAACCGCTCTTTGCGTTCTAGTCCACGTCTGGCAGCCTGTTTCTAGTCTAAAAATATTCTCTCTGGTGACCTGTCTGACAATAATTTTGTATCACTTCCCTGACTTCATTTCTGGCTGTTGATTTCCCATAGAGATCTGGAGTCTGATGGATTAGACCTGTTTCTGGGAGTAATTGTGGCAGTCCTGTTTTGGCAAGGAAGGGCCCCGTATCTGGAATGTGCTTTCCTTGGCAAGTGCTGGGTGGTGGCAACCTTCAGGGTGTGACAGGAGACCTATTTATTTGCTTTGGTTCTCATGCTTGCTGTAGGGGTTTTTCTGTCTGCGCCCAACTTTGGATGCCAATACTTCTCTCCTGCCCATGGGCTCCGCGATAGCTACGCCCTGTAAGACATACACTGCAGGAATTTTTAATGGCTGTTTTATTAACAGACAGGCTGGTTTTACAAGGCCAGCTGTTTTATAAATAGGGTAATACATTTGTAATTATTAAAGGAATTTGTTAAAGCAGTTGGCTTAAACAAGGAGTATTATCTCTTAATAGTAAATTGAGTTAAAAGGTCTTGGAGCAGGTAGCCAAAAGGGTTGTCTTACCCAGGTCCATCTTATCCAGGTCCTTCCCCCTCCCTGCTTTTTTTTTTTGATGTTTCTCTCTGTCTAAGGGTGAGACCATCCAAGACCATTCATAGAAGACTGTAAATTGAAGTCAGATATGGTAACAGTCATTTACCTATCAGCAGTGGTGGAAGTTCTGCTGCAGATTGGACAGAGTGGGCAATAGTAAAAAGAGAAAACCAAACCCAAACCTGTCACCTTCCCATGAGCCCATGGATTGCTATATGAGCATGAAGCTACAAACGTTTCTCACTTCTCAACTTCCCAGGGCCTTTTATCCAAAGTGACCTTCTACTTCAGCCTAGCAGTATGACAGAGTGCCTTCAGACTAGGTTCTCTCTGGCTTGTCCCACAGCTAAGACTTGTCCACTGTGATACCTGGTGGAAGAACATACTGGAGGCCATACAGTCACACTGAATGTCCATCTAAGCAAGTATCTCTATCTGACAGTGGCCAAAAGGGGGTACCTGGTATAAGAATAGGGCAAGCAGTTTTCACAATTTCTTCATCATCTAGTCTGCAACCATTTGCAAATGAGGGACTTCCAGGGCCAGAAGGGAGTTCATTGTAGTTAATAAGCATGGGTGGATTTCCCTTCTGTGAACGTGCCTCCCTTTAAGCCCTCACTGAATGTTTTCAATCCACAATGTCTGGCTGTGAGGAATTCCACAATGCAACTATGTTGTTTGTGAAGAGGCAATTCCCTTAATTTTGTTTTTAAACCTGCGTCCTGATGTTTTCATTTGATGTTCCCTAGTTCTTTTGCTGGGAGAGACAACAACAAATTAGTCTCTCTCTGTGCCACTGATGATATTACAGACCTTGCACAAAGAGAAAAAAATATTCTGTCAAATCTTATGTCGTCTTTTCTTCAGATCAAATAATCTTTCTCTTGGCACCTGTCTTGTATGAAAAGATAAAAGAATTGTTAGTCACCGAAAAAAAAAATCCATCTGCCAGGTAGGTAGTCACAAGAGATTAGCACGATGTCTTCCAGCACCTCTGTTCTGGTAAAGCACAAAGAAGACAGGGCAAAGGCTGGTGTCACCCACCCACTTTTTTTTCAGAGCCGCTTAATCCTAGGCAGAGACACAAAACAGCACTCTGCCAAACCCACTGCAACTTGGAGATCTTGTTAGGAAGCATGCCAGGACCAGCGCTGCCTCGTAGTTGTAGGTGGATATTGGCAAGAAGTTCAATGCAGGGTAACCAGAAGGGATGCTGGAAATATGGAGCTCCTTTTTTTTCGCACTCTCACAGTGAAGTATTGACCAGCATTTATGCTTTTGCCTTGAAGAAACCAAGACTAATGCTTACACTATTGCCTGGGCAAGGAGAGAACACATCTCCTGAAACCAGGCACCACTGTGACTTCACAGATTCGCTCCACTGGTTCCCAGGAGCTCCTCAGAAACGTGTATTTCATCCTAGCTTAGCTGGGGCAGCTTTGGATCCTTCTTTTAGAAGTGATTGGTGCTGCAGTGTGCTGGGCATGTACAAAGTCAGGGTACAGTCTCCTTGCTGGAGTGCCAGCACTGCCTGGTAAGCACCAGCTGTCTCAGGTCTCAAGAGTGTTTACCAGTAGTGCATCTCCATTTCTACACCAGAGGTCAAAAACACTTTAGAGCTCCTCATCCTAATGCACTAACACTTGCATCCACAGACTTTTGGAAATGACTTGGACCACAGGTCACTGTTGTTGCTGTTAAAAATAGATGGATCCTGAGAAATTGTGAGATTTGACTACAGCAGGCAAGTTTCTGGGATACGAACTCAGCACTGATGAGCCCGTCGCTGTACTTGAGGAACAAACGGTTAGTACAAGACAGGACTGGAGCAACTGTATTTAGAAACGTGTTTCCAGGGAAACATTAGTTTCTCTGGAAGACAACCCTGAGACATGAGATTTTATGTGACTCTTGGGACAAATGTAATTTTAAAGACTTTTTTTTTTTCCCCCCTCTACTTTTTATAGCGAGTACATTCTGCTCCAGATTTACCCATTTCAGACCTCGATGGTAAAACCTGTTTTAACTGTGGAGTCCTGTATCTCAGAGGATTTCATTAAGAAGAGGGCCCACACAAGCTGCAGTTTAAAGATCTGTCGCTTGCATAGCAACTGGAATCAAACCAGCGCTTTCTAAGCATATCCTTATGTACCATGCAAAGTGTGACTTCAAGAGCAAGGCTCCAGTTGTAACCTGCTCCTTATGTGACATTAGACAAGTCAATTAACTATAACGTGTTTGTAAATTCAGTAGAGAGATAATTTCTTACCTTTACCCCCAGAATTGCCAGGATTAAGCTTCTAGAAATCCAGAGAAAAATGGCCAGTTTATACTGGCAGAAAGTTTTTCCTTTGACTAGCTCTTCCTCCTGAAACAAGACAGTTTCATCTCTTGACTCCTTGGCACCTTCCTTTGCAGACAAGTTCTCTAGAAGGCTGGTGGCTCTCACTTAGTGAGCAAAGTTTATATTCTTTATACCAAAGAGGTTTCTGTTGAAATTACAAATACTGTGAACTTGTATAAATATTTTTTGTCATTATTTTGTAAATTGTAATTTACTTATTCAGAAACTCAAAATTTTTTCTTGCCTGCCCGTTGTCTGTGAGAAAAATGTCGTTTGCTATATAGTTGTACTTGTATACTATATTGTGTCTTTTTATTTTTTTTTAAATGGAAAGAGTAGTCTGGAAGTACATAAGTGGAAGGAATTATATAATCAGGCTTTAAAATCCCATGTTCAGTGGATATAGAAGTAAATCAATTTGTTATTATTTTTCCAGCAGAGACATATGGGCTAATACTGGCATTTGTAAAAAGTCAGCATTTATCTCCATTTTTAGTTTTCTGACCAAGGTAGGAGAGGTCAGATAAAGTTTATCTTGGGAGTTTGAAAGGCCCATGGTCCTTGCTTCTCATCTGTTAATGTCAAAGAGTCTTTGTTTGCCCACACGCGTGAGGTTTAATGTGACCGTCCGTAAAACAGCTATAAAATTAAACCTTTTCATGGTTGAAAGAACAGAGCATTTATGTCGCAATAAAATGGAGTACGGATTAAATCTCTTTGTTTTTAGCAGATAAATGAAAGTGAAATCCTGGTGCCTGTCTTTAGCCGTGGGTACTGTCAAAGAAGTCTCTGCAGGACCCGGTTGTGCAGGGTGCGAGATGAGTTGGGGACGAAGGCTCTCCAGACCTTAAAGAGGTGTGCAGCATGTTGTGGTGTCATAGCATCAAATCCTGATTAAATTATCTGCTTAAGGATTTCTGACACGCTTTTCCTTCTCAATTGCCACCCACATGTTTCATCTGGCCTAGAACTGAAAGTAATTTTATTGCTGTCGTTGGTCCATACTTGCTTTCTTTGCTTTGATCACCTGCTGGTCTCCAGTGAAGCAGGAAAAGCCCTCTTCTGATGACCTGTCTCCAGTCAGATGGTTCCCACCTATTCTGCACACAGCACAGAACGTGAAAATGAAGAGTGTGCATGTTATTGGTATTGCTATTGCTGACCGTTTGAAAACAAACAAAAAGTGAAATAACTGGTCTGGCAGCCCGCCGCAGCTGTCGTCAATGGTGTGAGCTGACTGGCAGTAAAGCAACATGGAGTGAAGTTATTTTTCAATCAAGTTAGGCTTTACCCTGCTAATCCACTGACACTGCAAAGGCTGTTTTCAGTAAACTCGTCACTTTATTAAATGGGAGCCAAAGCCAAAGGAAATCCACTTAAGAAAGAAAAGTTAAACAATGTAATTCTGCAGCTGTAGAAATAAATTGAAATAGAGAAAGTATATTTTCAAAGCCATTCTTACAGCTAAATTGCAGTCATTGTTATTAATGGAGAAATAAACTAAAAGATAATTGTGAAATGTTTCACTCTCCTTCCAAGTGAAGTTACACCAAACAGAATTCCAATCCTGACTTTTCCAGTGACCTGCTTATGAGTGTAATGTTGGTGAACAAGGGAAGAACGGTCTGCTGCTGATGCTCAGTTGCACCTTTTTCCCCTTGGTTACTTCCAGTACCACAGGGTTAGCAGGTAACAGGTGTTGCTCTCCTTACAACTTTTCTGCACTGGGGTCGAACTTCATACAGGTGCAAACAAAACTGGCACAAGAGGGGTACACTGTTGTGTTAAGTCCTGTGGGCATTCTTTTCTTGGCTGTGTAAATGTTGTTATCGATCAGCAGTTGTCATATTGTTAGACACGCATCAAAAAAATCATTGCTTATTTTCTAAACATTAGGGCTTGACTGTGTAGTTGTCACTGAAGTGTCTGACCGCCTTTGCAGTCAGTGTTTGTGGGTTTAATTTCAAGATCCTTTCAAAGCATGAATGATTCCACTGTTAAAGATGAGAAGCACAGAATTCCTTCAGTCATTTAAGACTTAGAGCCTTCTCCTATCCCTCTTCTACATAATATTTTTAATACAGGTCATACTATGGCATCCATGACCTTCCTAGCAATAAGTTCTAGCAGAGTCTAAATGCTACTTGGCATTGAGAGTCCTTTTAATTTTTTAATGATACCTCAGTTTCAAAGTAGCATCTTTTGCTTAAAGACTTACAGTTTCCCTGTTGCCATGGAAGAGGCTGCAATCAGGTAGTTGTGTTCCTGATTATTTTTTTTTCCTCTATGAAGATTTCATTGTGTTTCTAATCCTGAGGGGAACTGACAGTACAATCATGTTTTAGTCATGATTACTCAATTCTCTGATCTAACTTTTTTTGTACCCCATGCGCTGTGAGGGCTTTGGTGAAGCTTATTGCCATGCACACATCAAGCCTGCCAGAGTCCTTGAAAGACTTAGTAATGTCTTTCCATGGCCCCAAAATGACAGACACTGGGGATAAATGGTTCTTGAAACCCATGAGTCAGGTCTCATATTCCTGAAATGTTTGGTTTGCCTTAGGTCGTTTCATACAGCTGTAAAGAGTAGAAATGGTTTGCAAGAGTTAAGCTTCTTGCCTTAAAACCAGACCCAAAACTAAGCAGTTGCTGACTGGTGGGAGCAAGGCAAGTCACTCATTGCTGAGCAGGACCTTTACCATCTGCAAAAGCTTCTCAGCTTAAAGTCTCTAGGTCTAAGCATTCAATGGTCTAAATTCAATGTCCATAGTTGTACAAGCTCAGCTGATCCCAATGGTGTTGATAAGAAGGTGTTACTGATATCAGAGACTGCGTGCAGGGCAGCCTTCCTTGGTGTCTTTTCCTGTTTTACTGGATTGTCCACCTGAGTTGCCATAAGGAACTGGATTGTGTAGTCCTGAAAGCAGCAGTGTCCTCACCATCCTCTTGCTCATCCATCCATCTCACGTCCTACAGATGAAGCGAAATGGGGGCCGAATAGTGGTGTTTCTGTTGGAGAGTGTACACATTCCAGCTCTGTAAGTACCTGCAGGCCTAAAGAAGGTGGCTGTATCACCTAGTAACCATACCCAGCACATACCAGCGGTCCTCTGTGGTGAAATTGACAGGTGTGCCTGTCACAGTAAGAAAAAGAGGCAGAACAGGAGCTGAGCGATTAGAGCTCTTCTGACTCCTACGGCAGCAGGAATGCTGTCAGTCCTCATGCTCTGCGTTATTCCCATTGCACAACGTTCATGGTTTGATGTGGCAAATGGATTGAAAAATGCGAGGAGCACACGTGAACCAGAATCCTGTCATTCGCGCTTGAGGCGAGAGATGCACGAGGCGGGGAGAGTGAGCTAATCTGACGGTGTTTAGGAATATGAGCCCTCTCAGGCCAAGGGCCGATGTACGCAGTAGGCCTGCTCTGCTGCCAAAACACTGTTTGACGCCCTCGCTTGTGGTGGCTGAAGTGTTTGCTAAGCCCCTTTGTGGCTGCACAGAGCTCTGCTGGGTTTAAGGGTGTTAGAAACCACGCTTCTACATGGTGCAGCTTGGAACAGTCCCACCAAGCAGGCTGCAGCCATGGGACGGGACGGTTCCGTCTTATCATCCCTCCAGTAGTCTTGGGGAGTGGCCAACAGCACCAGGAAGGTTGGGAAAATTTATTTTAATTGGCAGTAAAAGAAAAATAAAAGTAGAGATCTGATTCAAATGGCTGTAGAAAACAGTCTCTCTCTTTCCAAAGTGCCTTTATTCCTCTTGTGCTATGGACTATGACATGTGTTTGAAGGTCCACCTTTCTCTGGAATGTCTGATTGCTGTTCTTCTGAGTAGAAGCTAACAGCAAATAAAATGGCATACATCCTGTTTTGAAGTATATCTTTAAAATCCATCTCAGGAGAGATCGTTACGCATGTTGAGCACAGTTCAAAGCAACAAAATACGTATTCTTTCCGTGAGCTTTTTTTTAAAAAAACACTTGTCTCTTGGGAAGGTGTGTTGCCTTATGAGCACCACTGAGTGTATTAAAGGAAGGGTTTATTGCTTGCATGATAATTAGTCCCTGAATTTCTTGGTGCTTCTATTTTCTTCTCTGTAATGGGAGGCAATGCTATGTCTTGTCCCCAAGGATGCATAAGTCTCATAAGGAGGGATCACAGAGCTCATCGCTTGAAGGTACTGTGCAAAGAGAGCATAGCTATGTCGTAACAACTTTTTGCTTGAAAAGATTGTCTTGCTGTAAGTAATACTATGCATCAGGAAGGCCTCTCTGCTGAATTTTGTTTCTGGAGATGCTCATAAATAACACAAATATTTGGTTGGCGCTTAAATCCAAATTCTTTTATGTTTACTTTTTCTTTCGTGTGGATGTTCCCTGTGGGCTGCAAAGAAGAAAGAGTGAGTTTCCATGGTTCCTGCCATGTTCTTGTTTTGAAAAGAATTGCAAAAAAGAGAGAATGGTGGTTGTTGTCCCAGAGGTTACAGATGAACTATTTAATGTCACAGTCAGGAGGCATGACAGTGTCAGTGTTGAAGATGCATGCGGTGTCTATAGCTCTGGTCTTTTGGTGGCATTGGTTTAATGCCATAAAATGGTACTATTTTAGTGTTGGATCCTCAGAACCAGAGAACGTGTACACACGTTTCTTTTCCTTGGGTTTTCATCCTGGCAGATTTGCTGAAACCTACCTTTGGGCATACAGCTAAAAATGTGGAGGTCCATCAAGGGCTTCAGTCAGTCACTTGAAGGTTTCATTGCCACATTCTGGGAGACTCTTAGGAAGAACTGGGGTCCTGAGTGCTAAAGCAGGCCTCAGTCCAAGCCCAGTCCAAGATTTTGTCTGACACCTTTCAGTTTTGATTAATTGGTAAGCTATACCAATGCTATTTCTGAATGATCTTCCCATGTTATAGCCCAGTTTCAAAGCTTTCTGGAGCAAAAGAAAGACTGCTACTGACTTAAGAAAAATAATTTCTCTGGTAACTTTTGGCAGCTGGAGAGCATCACCCAGATAATCCCAGAATTTACAACTCATGGCTCCCTGTGCTACCAAAAGCAATGCTTACCAGTGTGCAGAGAGGACCGGGCTTCCTGCTGTGCTGCCCATGAAGCCTGTGTTGGGATTAGTAGGGGGCAGAGTTGCGGTCAGAGCCTCGTGGAGGAGGCTACGTGGTTGACTTAGCTGAGCACTCAGAAGTCTGCCATCCTTGATCTGCCCATAACTCCTTCTGTAGCAGCCACCCTTTTCTCAGAAAAGCAGGCGTGACTCCCTTGAAGCATATCTCCTCGAAAGTCATTAAGACAAATGGCAACTCCTCAGCACTATCCACTGGTCCCTGCTAGACTCTTGCATTTTATAATGCATCTTAAAAAGGACCTCTGCTGTAGTTCAGCTTTTTAGCTATTTTAATCTAACTTGGGTAGCTTACACTCTGCCTTCATCCATTTTTAAATGGCAGTTGCCTTGCTCTGCAACACAGCACCTTACAGCGTAGCTCCCATCTCATTCGTTATGTTTTTGGTTTTGTTTTCCTCCCCATCCCTCCAAGAACAGTCTCGTACCCTCTGCTTCAGATCATGTGTCTGGCCCACAATGGACAAAGCAACTGCTTATTCCTCCAAAGCCACGGGATTTCATGCTAGTTAATATTAATCTCTGTAAATCTCTTCAATCTTTTGCTCTTAGAGGTGCATGTATTTTTGCATGTTTCTAATATTCATCTGACTACCATGCTTCTCACACTGCCTCTTCTGTGCTGCTTAATGGCTTTAATAAGACACATTAAAGGGATGGGTACGTGGGAGAGAGGCAGGACACAGTGTGATTCTGTGTATTTTTCACTGAGAAGACCCATTTAAGGCCCCTCCCTTTCTTGAGCATACCAGTAGGTTTTGGTGGCCCATGCAGTGGGTTACTCTTTCTGGCTTTTAATACTGTTTTTGCAGTACTGCACACATATAATTAATTTTTACTTCTGAACCTTTTCTAGTGCTGCAGTGTCCTGTTTAGAAGGCTTCATAAGCATTTCTGGGTTTGGATAATGTATGGGCTGGGTGATGTCCCTGAGCTGTTTGGGGACAATGAATGAAGCAGAAAAAATAAATCCATCCATAAGGCCATCCCAAGAGGCAATTCTTTGTGATTTCTTGCCTTCTGCAAGGTAGTTCTGTGTCACATCATGTTTGTGGTTGTTTTTCCTTACCTGATTTTAGAAAATTAAACTACTGTTGTCTATGTACAAGCTTCTCACAGGGAATGGCAAATTCCAAAGAAGATTATACGTCTCTGGCGGTTGCATCCTCAGCCCTTCTGTACCACCCTGTAGTTCTCTGAAGGTCCTGGTTACTAATTGTGAGAGTTCAAATCTTATGTTAAAGACTGACTCCTATAAGATGCTCAGGAAGCTGCCTGGGACTTCTGTTTGGAAGCGGATGTGTGGTAGGTCTCCTGTCCCTTCATTTTCTTCCTTCTACTCACAAATTCAGTTACAATGGCTTCAAATACACAAAAGTACAGTTAACCTATTAACATTAACTGATGAATACAGGAAGCAGTGGGAATCTGGGCACACACTAGTTCTCATCTGACTCTGAATGTCAAGAAATAATCCTGACACATAGTGTGGATTTTGTTGGGCATCTTTTCTCATCTCAAATTATTCTGGCTTTGCACTGTTGTCAGAACTAATGTAAAGCAGAATATCTTGTTGCATTTCAGCTTTTGATGTCTCAACAAAATTAACCAGTCAAAAGGATTTTTTTTCCTCTCTGGAAGAAAAAAACATAAACAATAAGGAGTGTTTCACAGTCTAGGCTTTCTAGGTTTGCCACAACAAATAAGGGCAAGTGCAGAGCAGTAGAGATGAAATGGACTGGACTGTGTGAGTAGCCCTTACTTGGTTGAGGTAGGACAGCTCCTGGAAGATGTTGTTCTTTCCTTCTTAGATGCTACAGGACGAGCACTGAGATCTTCAGGTAGCAGTGGGACATAGATATCGGTGCAGATATTGGTATAGGTACGAGGCATTCTTCTCCATGTCAGTGGGAGTGAAAGGGCCGTGCTAGCGCTGGTAAGACCACGTTGATGTGAAGTTGATTCAAGAGCTGTTCCTCTAACTAACAAGAAGATAGGGCTAAACGTGTACCTCGCTGAGTGCGTGACTGCAATTTTGTTACTTTCAGAAGGGCACTGCTGATTATATTTTTGACCAAATGAAGAGAATCGGACCTGATACATTCAAGAAGGTAGAAAAGGTGCAAGAAGAGGTTGAAATTGAAGTTAAGCGTTGCCCTTTGAAGCAAAGTTCAGCACTCGGGCGATGGCAAGGGTTGGACATTTTGCTCACTGCAGAGCTGGGGACCTAAATACCCTCAAGGAACATCAGCAGTCCCAGGAGTTGAACCGTTTGTAGAAACCAGGACTAGTGCAGCAAACAGCACTAGAATACAGTGAATCCTGGGCTAGGAGCAACTCTTTAATCGAGGTGTTGTAAATAAATGTGCATTGCTCCTAATGGCCATTGCTGTTAATAGCAAATCCTGTTTATTTTCATGTACAAAAGAAGGTGTTATGCTCCTTGTGCAGCACGTAAGAGGTGGTGTGCACCCTCTGAAAACCCCTTCTTGGATCATCGCTTAAATCACTTGTTAGATCAATTCCAAAGCCATTGAATTTAACCCAATTAGTGCATTGTTGGGTCCGGTAACGTTCCCAGTAAACGCTGAAGTTTGTTTCATTCAAAGTGTTCAGAACAGAATTGTATTTATGTCTTTTAAAATTGTCAAATTTTGTTTCATAAGAACATTCCTGGTATGTAAATGAGAAATTTTGTTAATCTGTTCAATAACATTTTCCATGTGTATAAAAAGTCATGAGAACAAAGATGTTTGCTTTGTGATTGAAGGGTACAGGGAGGGGAATCTTTACCATCTGCCACTAGCAAATTAATTTTCAAGGGGGAAAAATAAATCTCTCTCATTGGAAGCTATTTTGATCAGCTCTAATAGTAATATTTTATGTAGGATTTCTGTTCCAGAGCCCAGTAGAATTTACAAGTAAATTCATCTTTCTAATGCTTTGGTAAGGGAACATCTGCCTCAGACATTGTGAGGATTGAAGGATTAAGAGTTTTTTAGAAATCTTGTCTTCATCCTGCAATATTTTTCTGGTGTGTTTAATCCTAATATACCAATTGCTGCAGTAAATATTTTGCTATAACCAGACACTAAGCTCCAAAAGAAGCCTGTTTAGCTGCAGCTAATGAAAATGTAATGTCTGTGATCCTGCGATGCTTGTGTTCTGCAGCACCAACCTGAGTTTTAAAGAATTTTGAACCGGTAAGACTCAGATTTTGCAGCTTTGATGGAATGAAAAAGCCTCCAGCTTTCAACACCTGACATAGAAATTTAATAAGGACCCTAATAAATGGGGCAGTTTCAACAAACAATTAACTTAACAACTTCATCTGGAAGGCTTAGAGGCCCTATTTCATAGGAGGTAACTTGAGAGCACTCTCATGTTATATAGTGTAGTTAATATTTCCTTTAGAAAAACAGAGTTTTTAAGATTTAATATTTCATGTGCTCCAAATTACATCAAATTGGCATTTGGTGCACAACAAAGCCTTCAACCCCTGTATAGATCAAAAAGAAAATTTATATTAATCTTCTAAGCTGTTTGGGGGTTTCTTAAACACAAGGAAAATATACATTTCCCAGGAATTCAGAAGCTTATAAAATGAATTTTGTGGGCAATTTGGATAAAATTATTTCTTATACTTTGATTATGCCATTAAAATTCACACTCCTACAAATATGGAGATTTTCTTACACGTTCCGAGTACTCACTCCAGCGTAGTTGGACTGCCCCATATAGACTTGAGAGGAATGTGTTTTCCTACATGTTGTGAGCTATTTTTTCAGCCTCTTGTAAAAATATATAATAGAGGCTAAGTCTTTGAGGGTTCATAGTTCAGTGTGTTTAATGTAACTCTGTGTTGAGATGAAGCAAAAGCAGAAAATTTAATTGCTCTTTTCCCTGCCCTACTTCACACATTTGATCTTAAATTCTCCATTTATTTGCTGTCAGTTGCTACCCCCCACCCACTCTCTCACCTCTTTTTATTTTTTTTTGTTACAGCTTACCTCTAGTCACCCTTCCCAGGTCGGATGTGTTGCTTGCACATGCCCTGTCCTTTGTCTTTGTGTCTGAACTTTGTCCTGCATGTTGTGTTTGAACAGTGAAAAGTCTCCCGGAGAAGGATCTGTGCTTCCTTACAGCTGTCGATATCTTGCACCCAACATCAACATCCTGTATCTAGTGTCTGACTGCTTATGGTAACTAATGGCATGGCCTTTATTTGCCCATATGGCATATGCAATTACTTGCATCATATATAGGCAAAAATGGTGGAACGGCATGCTAGGATTCATGTGTCCCGGCTGCATTGTGCACAGAAGCTTATTGAGGCAGATCTTAGTCAGACATCACTCTTTTTGCTGGTTTGGCACCAAAATTCAACCCAGCTACTCAGTGCCATCGGTCTGGGTCTATGCAAAGGTACAATCACCTAATTAAAACAAAAACCTAAGAAGTTCTCTTTAGCTAATGGTATTGCTGCCAACCTCGTCACAATGTGTAAAAACAGCATGAGCTTTCATGTCTGGAAGCATGCTCTTCTGTTTGAGATGTAGCCACACGCTTGGAATATTGTGGGCAGCAAATGACCAATTTTAGGTAAAAAATCCATTTTCTAAGATGCCAGTCCAGCTTCCTTCATGAATATTAAGTTTGCAGAGACAACAGTATTCAAATTTGATAGTATGATGACTAGTAATCAGAAATACCTAGGCTGGGTCACAGTGTAGGAACACCATGAGGCCCAGTTTAAAATCCGGTTCTCATTATGTAGCGGTCTGGCGTTTGGGCAGTTCAAAAGTAGGTTGTTCAATGTTATAGACTGATTGATTGCTTGGCTGGGGCTTTGGGGTGAGGAAGGTGGAAGGAGAGGAATGTGCATTTCCCAAGACTTAGGGTATCTGAACCACATGCTTCATTTTGGAGTTAGGCTGTAGTATTTAAATATCATAGATTTACCTAAGTATTTTTGTTGTTTAATAACAAGTGACATTTTCTCCTGATCTAAGACTTTGGCAGATGCTTGGATACCTCCAGAGCCATAAAGGTTATGACCTGGTTCTGTGGTGGCCATTGGTTACTGATGAAGTGGATATGGGATGATTCTCCTGGCAAGTTATTGCCTCTAAAGCCAAGGGCAGTCAAAGCATCCTCTTTCACAGTTAGATGGCCACCACCACCATTTGTGTCTTGAAAACTTGCTTAATGTTAATAGCAGGCATATCTTGTACCTAGAGAGGTTACAACCTGTGGTGGAAATGAAGAAGCTGGTTTTTATGCATATTATAAAACTAGTAGTTAACAAGGTAACTTGCAAGTGGATCTAAAAGCCAGCTTGGCCTGTTGTGAAGACTTTAACGTCATCTGCTGATGATATACTGTATAAAATGCTAATAGCTTTGGAAACAAATTTAAGTGACCTTCTGCTTTGTTTTGGGAATAATATCCATAGATGCAAATGAAGCAGTTTTCTGAAGCTATGTAATTACATACTGACAAGTCTTCCACTCAAATCAGCTTCCAGGTTTCATAGTTGCTTCATATGCCCAGCCCCATGGTGGTGTGCCTCAGAGGATTATTAATAACTGGTTCTACAACAACAGAATAAATGGTATTTAAAAGCAAATCAATATTTGCTATCTCCAATTTGCTATTGACCATAGAGGCTGTTAGGGGATTGGCTTCTTGTGGGTATTGCAACAGTGGTGACCTCTGAGGAGATCTGAAGGAGGAAGAGCTGGCATTAGCAGAAATGCCTGAGGAATTTCTAGGCTGGTGGGGAAGGAAACAGTGCCAAAAAAGGAAGGAGCCGGACTCTCTTGTCCATAACAGCTGAACCTTGAATGTGCCCAAGTTGTTTTTGAACTAGCTTGGTTTTACTCTATGACAAACTAGTTGCCTTTGCCATAAGATTTGACAAACCAGAATATATATCTGTGTAAATATTTATTTGCAAACTGACTAGGGTGCAGATACTGTGGCTGAGCCAAATTCTGCTGTTGTCTAGGACACAGTTGCGGGGCAGAGAACTGTGTGGGTTATACAATAGGCTCATCATCCTACCAGTACATCTTCTCCTTCTCTAGGGGTTTCTTCCCCTCTAAATTATTGCAGGCAATGCCTGTCAGTGCCTTACCTGTGTACTTTTATATAAATACTGTGCCTCTGAAACATCTTAGACCTTACTGTGAAAGCATGGTGCAATTGAGTTTATTGGAAGAGTACGGAAGACCTAGCTTCTGTGTAGTGGTCGAAATTTCTCTTTATAATTTTTCTCTTACGTCAAGGTCTGAGCTGAGCTGAACCAAAATAGCAATTCCTAACTTTTTACAACCTTCCAGCATTACATCTTTGAATCCAACCCCCACAGCAGGCATCCTTCTTTTCCAGCATGGGATTTGTGTGCAGGCCAGCCATATGGTGTGTTATTATTTTATAATGGTGTTATTGCTCTCTAGCTGCCCAGTAAACCCAGTGCAGTTTCAGTAAACTGTATACATAAGCATAGGAACTTTAGACTTGAATTATTTTCTTCACTTTTATACAATAGTAGGTGCGAAGGAGAAAAAAAGATTCCATTTAATTTATATAAACTGTATAAAGTTTAAAGAGTTTCTACAGTCGTCTCAAATTAAAAGGCTGTAGAGAGGAGGGGCTGTACTGAAACTGGGAGGTCCACAAAGCTGGAGAACAACAGTTAAAGGCACACATCAGTAAATACCTGTGCTGAACTTTTTCGATTAACTCTACTGTCGAGCATATGGACTGCATTAGGGATTTGTCTGCCTTAGGGATTTTATAAACACATTTCCTCCCCTTTCCTGTTCCCCATCCCGTTACTATTGCTTTAGACTATTGCAGAATCAACTGCTGTCCATTCTGGGGTCGTCGTTGTAAATGGAAAGAGGCTGTTTGCTGTAGAAGCATTCACTGATTAGTGTCAGAAACCTGGGTGTAAATGCAAGTGCTTTCCTGAATGTGCCTGGTGTTTTTTTGGGGCGTGAGCTTCCTGAAGCAGTAACACCAGTCTGGCTCGCCTGTCCTTTCAGGCATATGTGCAACTCTTAATTTGCATTGATGGCAGAATTTCTGCAGCAAAATTAGGAGCCAGTGTGTGCTCAGTTTTATGGATGATCTGTAAATAAAAACATCTCTCTTTTGCATCCTCCTTTACCCTGAAAATGAAGGTTGCCAAAGTGACTGGTGAAAAATAGGACCTAAAACCAAGAAACCAAGCCCAGAAACCAGACTTGGAACCAGAAAACATTAATTATGCTTCTGTGTGCCCTTCTGTGTTTCCTCTTTGATTTTGGTTGACATTGGAAGTCTGTATAGCCAGCCTGTTTGAGAAGGTCTCTTGTCCTCCCCGAAAACTGGTGCTGCCCATCCGAGCATTCCAGAGCGTTTCAGAAAGGCCTAAGGAAGAGGTGGCCCCGCGTCCTGCTGCCAGCTCCTGCGCCCATTCCACCTTCCCCGTTACACGTGTATTTAAACAAAAGAATTTTATCTGGCAACGGATCTGGCTTAACTTTAACCTCCACCCAGCCTCAAAAGTTAATGTTAACAGATCGGTTGTGGAAGTTACGCCCCGGGTGACACACAGCACTTCTGCTCAGCCGAGGACGTGTGGGCGCATGGAAAGCCAGTTCAGGGGTCGGGGTGCTGAAGGCAGGGAAGCCCAGGAAAGATGTGGCACTTCCCTCAGTTTATTGTACTTTGAGATTTGTAGGTGGTAAATGCTGTGGGTTTTTTACAGATACACAGTAACCCTAACATAATTTATGGTTTCATTCTTAGAGAGCTATTTCAAATCTATGCACATTCTTCTAAGATATTTTAAAAGAAAAGCCAACAGCAATAATTAGTTTGGCATTTTCCATGTTTTCTAAAGCACTTAAGGGATAATGACTTTTTTTAACCAATCTTACATAAAATCAGGTTTTACAGGAACAAAAATGACTTAAAAGGCCTGACTGGCTGTCAGTGACGGATGTAATTCACGCTGAAAGCTCTATTCCAATACATCAAAATAAGGAAAACAATTATATGTATGATTAGAGGCTGCTGACCCTTCAGTTAAAATGATCAAAAAGAACAATATTAAAATTTGATTTACGGAAGCTGCTACTTAGCCTATAATTAGTCTGACCAATAAAAACAAACTGGACTTCTAGAGAATGTGATTTCCCAGTAGATAGGTTAGCTATTTCTTTAGGGCTGACGAAACACAAAATGGTTTTAAAATATATTTGATATGCTCTATGAGTAAATTGAAATACCGCATATAACTAGTTTTAATGTTTTTTGTTCATAAATTGCCAGATTTCCTTAATTCAAGTGAAACTTGAGAACCACTTGAGACTAATTATCTCTAAAATGAAATATTACTTTGTCAGTCTACTTCACCTATATTAAATATACGGTTTGCTTTTTTATATTATAAGGTAAATGGAAGTTAGTCAGTAACACGATTCCCCTTACACTTTTGCTGTAGTTCACTATGGAAATGGATTCAGGAAATGGCAGATGTGATTAAAAACTCTTCAGCTGGCCCAGGAGCTGTTTGTACAGCACCTAGCATACAGCACTTCTGGCAAGGAACAAGCACTCCTCATCTTATTGCAATGTAAATAAAATGATTCTTCAATACAGGGACTTGGAATTTTGATTTTAAATGCAGTAGGTAGGAGATTGGGAAGATGAGATTTGATGAGGCTTTTCCATTCATAAGAACGAAAACAAAATTGCTGTATTGGCTAATGCGGTCCTGTTTCTTTGTGCATGCAAGTAAGAACATTGGAATCCATGGTAGCTCAATTTGCATGAGGGTGTCACAGAAATAATCCTATAAATTGACACGGACAGGTCAAGCTGCCTGCTCAGAGTCCAGCATCACCAGAGAGCTGTGCACAACACATAAATGTTCACCTCTCAAAAGCTACATTGAAGACTGCAGAACTAAGAGAGACTTCTTCCTACGTCCTTTAGAATGCATCTGCAACTTCTCATGTGTGGGCAAAGAAATTGAATAAAACACCATAGCTCAACCTTGTATCTCCCAATTTGGAATGTATTTGTTTTATTCATAGAGCTCTCGTGAATTCTGACTTTTTGTGTGCATCAATTTTTGACATTTCCTACCAGCTTTTCGTCTTCTAGAAACTTAAGTACTGTTTTTTGTTTCTGATATTTCTAGTGGAACGGGAAAATGTACAGAAGAGGACCTTTACCAGATGGATAAACCTACACTTGGGAAAGGTAAGACTGACACACAGTCTTGATGCTGAGATACAAGGACACAACCATAGACAGACTGCAATTAATTCCTTTTAGAGTAGTTAAAATTTGGAAACAAAGCTGACTTCTGTTCATATGGGAAGGTTTGGAGAAAAATGAGGGGAAGGTGAAAGGAAGTTTCTCGGTAAATGAAAATTGCTTTTCAGGCACAATGAATGCTTGGCTGGCTTTAGTTCATCTCAGATGTATTTAAGTCTTTAATGCTACTGACTGTTATCATGAGGCTAGAATTTCCCCACAGAATATACCCACATAAAATCAAATGTGGTTTTGGCTGCTCTGAGGTGGTGATGACTGTGGTTTTCCTTGGACTGGAAGTTTGAACATCTGAGGCATCGTGGCCAAAGAAGATGTTCTTCAGAACATGGCTTCATCCCAGATCTGCAGATGGGAAACATTAATTCCCTGTCAGTCATGTTTGGGGGAGGCTGCATGATGGGATCTTTACATATCCACCTATGTTAGAGAACTAATTTTTGGACATTGTATTTTTAAGATGTAATTGTTTCTTAATCACACCATAATTCGGCTATTAAACTTCATTTGCTGTTCTTATTGATAATAGATAAGTACCAACTCTCCTGAGCAGTCTGCCATAGAATGATTTTCCTGCTGTTTGGAGTGAAAGGAGGAAAAAGACAATGCTTCCTAACCTAGAGCAAAAGTCCTAACTTGGACTGGAGTTTGGGATTCACAGTGCTTTTAGTATCTGTGGCTAAATTTCATAAAGTACAGATAGGGACTAAGTTTGGGCTACTGACTCTCAGTCTGTCCTGTAGTTCTTGGAAAGTGATTGCTCTTCAGACATAGTAAAGCAAAGGGGTTTTAGAAGAAAGGCGTCACATACTTACTTGCTTAAGTCCACTACTCTGCAGTGAGTGTTGCTGAAGGAATAAAGGGATCCTCTTAAATCTCCCTGGAAAATGAGAATAAGGCTAGTTGGAAATGTTTTGACTAGCAATTGCTCCCAAAGGTGTCTCAGAATGAAGATGGTGTTACACGATTCCTTCGTGAATCAGGCTCTCAGGCTTTAAATGAATTGCAATTTTGGAAGTTGTCAGAAAGGGTTGTCAAATATGTGACTGTGGAGAAGGTCTTTGATTTACAGAAGGAATTAGATAATGAAAAAGGCGGTAGGGTGCTGTTAATTCTGCTGTGCCAAGCATATGAAGTCTTAAAAATTTTGTGGGCAGGTGAACTGTTTTCTCTGGAGTGGATACAAATTTTTTTCCTCTCCGATTCAACAAAGAAAAATGCTTTTCTGAAGAAAGGGTAAAAGTCTGCTGCTATATTAATGTTTTTTCTGGAAGTGGCATAATAAACATATCCCTGTAAATAACAAGAGCTTTGCTAAAGCTCTCTCTAATTACCGGTGATTCCCTGAGGACACTCCCTGAGAAAGTTGGCTTCTGCCTTTATCCGCAAAGAAGCACTTCTTGCAGACTGGCTTCATTCTTTTAAGGGCAGCAGTGAAGTCTTGTTCTTGTACTTCTTCAGGAAACATGCAGTGTGGTGTGTCTCCATTTGGAGCAGACCATCCCATTTGGGTCATCTTTTGAGAGGAGTTGGTAATGAAAGAATAAAAAAGGTTGGGTTTGAGGCTTTCAGATAGGTTATTTCATCTTGAAAGGAATGATACTTACTTTCAGTATGGAGCATTGTTTAGCACTCTTGGTTAGAGTGAAGACTGGTAACAAAAATGTATGATCCCAGTTTGCCAGAAGCAGTGCTTAATCAAACAGTAGTGCATTGCCCAACCAAAGATTAAAAGATTTGGCTCTTCAGGGACACATGAGTGACTGACACCTAAACAGCATAACTGCTGCAGCTGAGACTTCCCCTGAGGGCTGAGCTGACTTGGCTGTGTGCCTCACAGCGCGCACATCATCAGACACCTCGGTGAAGTGCAGAGATAGTTCCTTTTGGAGGAGTTTGCTGAGAAGAGAGAGACACAATACAAGAAGTTGCTATTTAAAGTACTTTGAAAATATTGAGAAACAATGGCACCACCAGAAACCTTACAGAGGAGGCAGGACATTGGGCTGGCTGGATCTCGAGCTTATTTTGGGCATAAAGTGGGATTTGCTTCTGCTGGAGTTGTCTTAGTCTGAGGAATCAGCACCCAGCCCTTGAGTGGGTGCTTCCTAGGCATAGTATTTAGGGTGAGATTCTCTTATGGGAAATCTGGAATAACTGCTTGTCTGATCTCAATTACATGAGTACTACATCTCAGTTTTAGCACAGGCATTCCTAGGATAGAATTGCCTCTGATGTGAAGAAAAGTTGTCTCTTTCTTCCTGCAGGCTAGGATTTATTTCTAGTATCACTGTCTTGTAAAATTCTCCTCCTTACTGTCTGAAATCACGGTGAATTACCAAGCAGTACTGCTTTAAAAGCTACTTACTTTCTTTTCTTTGCAGTGCAAGCCTCCCCTGAAAGTGAAAGACTTGTTTCTTGATATACAAGATGGCAAAATCTTGATGGCGCTACTGGAAGTCCTGTCAGGACAAAAGTTGGTATGTATAAGAGAGGGAGAAGCCTCCATAGGTATGGAGCTCTGTACGTTAAAAGCAGCAATGTATGGGCATCCAAGGAATAAGGGAGAATCTGGTCCCATGTCATAGGTATGGTAAGAAGCATTTCAGCAACTTCATTGTGACTTCCTTATGTTACAGGCTTGTGTCCTGAGTTGTAACTTATATTTCAAGGAAATACATAACAATGAGGTGTAAACGGTGTGTGATCAGCGTAAATGAGAGTCTTTTAAGATAATTTTTTTAAGGCTTTAATACATTAATGCTCACATATTCCTTTTGGAGATCACCCAAGTCACATTACCAAGAAAAGATATACTTGCTGCATTATTTTTTTAATCCATAAATTCTGTTCCTGTTTTCTCTAAGATCATTATGACACTTAATTGGTGTAGTTGTGAGTTTAGTTCTGGTATCCTGGCTCAGGTTTCATTAGTCTTACTGATACAGTCTAAATCAGAAGGGCAAAGTTTCACTTAACAGAATCTTCTTCTCTCCTCTTTTCTTTGTAAGAGCTGTATAAAGTTCCACATACAGAAATGGAAATACCCAGTGCAAATATAAAAGACCAATTACAGTTGACTTTAATGTTTTCTTTCTACTTCAATCTTGTCAGCAAGTACTCTCTTCTGTGTGGGTATCACACTTGGATGAGAGGAGAGCAGCCGTCTCACCACTGCAGATGCACTTGCAGTCGCCTGGTGATGCTCTGCAGTGACTGAACCATCAGCGTACTGCAGCATGAGTGTCCGCTGTGGTCACACATTCAGAACCGCCTGGTTTTTAATATTCTTGCATTTTGGGAAGCTGTAGTACAAGCAGCAGGGTCTCCGTGTGCATTCGCACAGATTGCATTGAGAGCCAGGCTGGAAAGGAATTGGAGGGGAAACACATCGCGGTAAACCCTCGGCTATGCCCTGGGGCGTCAGGGAGAAGGGCAAGAAAAGAGATAAGGTCAGCTGGCCAGACTTGTTGCACTGGCAGCTAGGTGTTCCTGCAACACATGATAAAAAGCAGTGTGCCAGAGTGGAATTGCAGGGAGACAGGCATGCAACAAATCTGTTTCATCTCTGCCAAAGTGGAGGTTTCTGCCTCCCACCTGCCTCTGCCTGCTACAAAAACTGCTCACGCTTCCTAATTAGGATCATTTAATTTAATTCAAGACCAAAAAAATCTATTACTACAAATTTTCAGGTAAATTTGATCCTGTGACTGAACACGGTTGGGCAGTGATTACATAAATAATCAACGTGGCAGGTCCAACAGAGTGGTAACATCTGGAGAGCAGGAAAGCTGATTGCTAACTCTGTTTTGCTACAGCAAGGGCAGATCGTGTAGTTGAAGCATCGTTTACCAATCAGAAAAGATGGCAGTAATTTTATATAGGTAGATTTCCTTAGGTTTATTTTGCCTCTGCATTTGTGGGTTCTTAAGCTCTGTATGACATGGTTAATAATTCCACCATTTTTAACAACAGCATGGCTCTTCTTTTTTCTAGATGCACGAATACAAATCTTCAACCCATCGCATTTTTCGTTTGAACAACATAGCCAAAGCACTTAAATTCTTGGAGGACAGTAATGTGAGTATTTCCAAAGGCTGGTTTTAATATCTTCCCTTGATGTATGCTGCAAACTGTAATTTCTGTAGTTGTAACTAGTGTGATGTGTTGCATGTACGTAAGAGGAATGTGTCACTCAAAGGCACTGTGACTTACCTTAGCAGCCAGGCTGAAAAAACACATAAAAATGCACAACGAGAACACCTACAGAGTCTAAAACAAGGATTATTTGTTCACTTTATAATGTAAAAGTTCAACAGGATTAAAGGATCAGGAACCCAATATTAAAAGAAAATAAAAAGAAATGCAAGTAATCTTTATGAGCTAGGTCTTGGTGGCATTACCTCAGTTACATGAAGGCAGATGTCTTCCTTTCATCAAAAATACTTCCAGAGTTACAGATCGTGTATTTATCTGGTAAACTGCTGCAGCAGCTGATCATGAGTCAAAGGCAAGAGAAAATTAAATCTGGGAACATTACATAAATGCATAATTCCAGGAATCAAAACCTAATAAGGATGTAACTGCCCTTGTAGTCAGTGTGGCACTACTGCAACATCACTTCCTAAAGTTGTAGGTGACCAAGCAAGATCAGACCCTGTAGCTTGAAATGGTTCATTCCTTTTCTTATTTCTCCTGTTAGGGCTTTATTCCAAAGCCCTATGGATGTGGCCCGTGTCTTGAAAACTCTCTGCTCTTGAAAAGTGTTGAGAAGTAGTGGGGCCAAGAGAAGTCCCAGCCATGTAACAACTCGTACACATGGTTTAGCTAGATCTTTCAGAACGAGCGAACAAATATTGGACTATGTCTTATAAAGGACTGCAGCATCCTTGCTGCACTGAAAGATTTTTTAATCTAGTTTCTGAAATAAAGTTCTGCAACTTTCCACTATACCATCTGGGAAGAAAATGTAATTATGGTCCTATTGACTCCAGGGAGCAAGTACTTTGTAGGGTTTAAACTTCATGGGTGAGGAGAGATCCAGTTCCCCCTTGCAGGGGAAAAACTCTGCATTGCATGGAATGCCACAAGAGCAGCTGATGTCACTTTGCTGCTACCCTGCAATGAGCTTAGCTCTTGTTCCAGAGATCCTGCAGCAGTGCTACTCATGCAGGAGAGTCACTGCAAACCCCAGTGCAGGAATGAGCCTGATGTGAGGTCTTAGTGGGTCTCTTATGACCTTGTAAATGTGGGAGGTTTAACCTCCTTTGCCTTTTTCCCCAAGAGAGGATGTGAAAGGTCAAGAAGTTGTCCAGTAACTGCCAGATGTTCCCAGTCTCCTTTTGGAAACTCCACCAGTAGGAGCTGCTCTGTCCCTAAATGTGTATGTCTACATGTCCTGCTGTAGAACTGCTAAGAAATATTTCACATGTTCACATATTTCTTAACAGTTTCATAGCTGATGCTTTCTACACAAATCCAGCTAAGGTCCACTGGCAGATGAGATTTTTTTCTCTGTTGGAGTCAACACATTGCAGAGCTGCAGCTGAAGCATTTCTGGTTGCCAGGACCTTGCTGGGGGACAAGCGAGAACCTCAATGAGCAAGGCCAGGCAGAAGGAGCCTTGGACACAGGTGGCCTTTTTTACTAGTGGTGCTAAGCCACCTACTTTTCTATGGATTTCCTGTTTCCTTAAGAGTAAGCAGCCAGTATCTTGTAGCCAGGTATCTCTACTGGGCTGGGTGACAACCATAAGCAGCAGTAAGAGGACACTGAGAGCAGTCTAATAATAAATACCACTTGCTCCCCATTTTGGAGAAACTGCTATTCAAATGTACTTACTGGGTCTTAAAGGTTTCCCCAGACACCTTGGAGCTAGCAAGAAATCCCAAGCCTTGAAATACGATAGCTAGAGGTGTCTTCTTGCTAAGACTGAAAACTGTTGGGTGAACCACTAAATAAAAAGTTATTTTGCTTTCCTTTCTTCAGTTTAACCAGATCGGTTAGTGAATGGTGGTAGTGAAAGTGTTGGCAAAATGCCTTGGCTGCCAGGAGCTTCAGGGTTAAATATTAAACCACAATGGGTGGAACCCGTCAGCATACAATTCCGTGGAACTGGGGCAGCAGGGTAGAGCACTGCTAAGTGATTCATCATGTACAGGATTTCTCAGTGATAAATGGGCTGTATGCTGGGCTTTAACTCGGTCTGGGTGCCACGTGCAGTACTGACAGCTTCCTTGCTTCCTCCCTCCTCAATGGCCTTTGCCAAAACCAGGTGTGTGTTGTCTAAGAGAATAACATCCTGGTGTTATCAGGTGGAAGAAACCTCAGTATGGGAAAGGCTAGAGTTTGCCTGGATTAGGCAACTCTATTCTTTGCTAACTAATTTAATCAGAAGTTTGTCACAAGCTGTGTAAAGTGAGATAAGCAAGATGAAAAGACATTCACAGCAAAACAGAAGTGAGCAGATCTTATTACAATTTTAATTTTTGTAAAATAATTTGCTCTTTACTTTTTAAGAATGGGATTCACTGAAGGAGGCACCATCTTGTTCCATTTTTTGAATGGAGGAAACACATTTGTGGTCTTGAAGATGCAGAACTGGGCTCACTTCTGTTCTGCAGACTATGCTGAGGGCTTGAGATAAGAGTTTAGTTAGTGGCGTAGTTCTGATCAGGGTAGATTATCATTAACACAATATTTCAGTCTTGCTTTTTGGCTGGCCAGTCAGTGGCAGAAGTGTTCTGGCAAAATTCCAGCAGTCTCAGTGCATTTTTGCATTTACCTGGTTTCTTTGAATTTGGCTCTGAATTTGTGATCTCTTCGACAGGTAAAGCTGGTTAGCATTGATGCAGCAGAAATAGCAGATGGAAATTCCTCTCTGGTACTTGGACTAATATGGAATATAATCTTGTTTTTTCAGGTAATAAATCTTGGAAAACTTTAATCATAAGTGAACAGTCTTCATGGTATCAATCTATTCCAGCTGAATACTGATTTTTAAATTGATTTTTAATCCTAAAGAACATAATTAAGCATGCTAAACTTGATCTTTTCCCTCCTAATAGAAGCTGATTTTGTATCTGCAGCTGCTTTCATTTTACTTCATTGGACCTATTTTGGTGTAAATAGGAGACAATTTAAGCCCTTGTTTGACTTGGACCAGAATTAGAGCTTCAGATTACTACTTTCTCCTCTCTCCTATGCCTTCTCAGGGTTCTGCTCCAGATTCCCTGGATCTGAACCAATGTCTTAGGTTCGGTTCCAGGTCACAGTTTATTTTCAATAACCCTTTCTGGATTTAGTCCAATGTGGTGGGAAATTCCATGTAGAATCACTGATCTCCGGAGACTTACTCAACATGGCAAAAATTTGCATCGGATATAGAGGGCCAAATGAAAGATCTTGAAGGGCCTGGAACTGATAAAACTTATTTGAGCCTGAAAATTGATTTAGTCCCAGCCTTAGATTAAAACTGCTCCCTAATCTACACAGGTTTTGAAAATGTCCTGCTCGACAATACCAACTTCTAATGAACAGCGAGAGATGGAAGGAGGGTTTCTGCAACTCTCCTAAGACTGTGAGGCTCTTCCATTCCCTTGGATTCATTTCTAAAATGGCTACAAGTTTAAAAAATAATCTCAAAGTTGCACTGGGCTTTCTCTCTCTGACTGAGCTCCTCAAGTTGAACAGTGCTGCACAGCACCAGTTAGGCCAGACAGGCTCACAGGCTGAGATGATGTGATCAGAATCTGGTGCCCTGTCAGCAGAGGGCATGGAGGACCTAAAGCAGCTCAGATATCAATGCTGACTGGGACAGGAGTGCTGCTGCTGGTCACCATTTCTTGACTAAAAATATTTCACTCAAGCGAGTCCTGGGAAGGGAAAGAACGATTTCAGTTTAACTAACTTGTCTTTCAATGACATGGGTTTTTTTTTCTTTTTGTTTAATACAACTTTGCTGAGTTCAGCTTTAACCTGATCCCTTGCCCTGTCTGTTTCCTGGGGTTGCCACCTGTGCAATACAAGTCGAGAGTTGTAATGGCCAGGTCTATAATTACCCCTTAAAATTCAGTTGTGGCACTGTTATCTTTAAAGTTTGCATGAAAACAAGCACTGAGTTCTCAGCGCAGCTGGTGTTAAACCAGAGTACCATGTGTTTCGCATTTTATTACAGATTAAGGAGCTGACAGGCAACCTCAACAGGAACTCCTCCTCCTCCAGCCTGTCCTCCGGGCCCAGCGGTCCTGAGTCAGACACATCCTACCCCAGCACTCCCAGTGTGGAGAGAAACATGTCCATTACAGTGAAGGATCAGCGGAAAGCCATCAGAGCCCTTTTAATCTGGGTTCAGAGGAAAACCAGAAAGTAAGCTAACAAACCCTGATGGAAAAGTGTGCTTTGCCGCCTGCGCTTTTGAAGCTGAATCACTTTTCTCTCTCCTGCCTCATGCGTGCGTTACCACACGCTGTGGTTTCTTCTGCTTTCAAAGTTTGCAAGCGGGAGGTCTCTGCAGGGTGGTATATCACTATGGCCATGTGTCTACAGCGGCTCTCTGACTTTGGAGCCGTGAGCATTGCTGGCTTCATGATTTGAGTGTTAAATGTTAACTTGCACTAATCTGCTTGGCACTGTTTAAAACGGGATTGTTCCCTCCTCCCCCTACCTCCTGGCTTTCGTGCAGTCTGTTTGATATTTTTGCTGATTAAAGGGTAGGCATAAACAAGAACTGAAAAAATACATGTATTGGAAGACTTTACCAGCAGCCATTTAAATTAAGCAGCAGCATGGAGGGAGCTTCTCTGTGTGCTGCCAAGTGCCTTGAAGGACAGAACCCCTATTAGAGTCCCTATTTCCTCAGAATTAAAGAGGGGAAGGGGGTGAATCTTAGGTCACTTCTCATATACATGTAACATTTGTGTCCATTTCCATTGCTCAACACATCCCTCTCCTCTTTAATAAAAAAGCAGTTATTTTGCCAAAGATTTTGTCTAGTAATGCTTTAACCTGCCAGAGTTCCTGTTGGGTTAAAAACCTTTAGTGTAAGATGTCTAGTGCACATGTAAATGTTTGGAGTGTATTTTACCAATATTGTTATTTGAAGGGATGACTGCGAGAGAGTTTTAAAGAGGGCATGGGTCAAACTGACTTATGCAAGCTGTATAGCTGAATATTTGGCTTTTTTGTCTGTTGATTAATTTATATGTCCAAATCTGCCTGTGAACACAAATATTCTATGTCTAATGTTGAAGAGACAAATTTACATCATAAATACTTGGTCCTGTGGGCCACATCATCCCTTGGTTATCTCCAGTGAAGCTAAGGGTGCTTCTTGTGCAGATAAATTTGCTCCATGGGGATCCACTGCTGTCAGTGTGGACCGTAGAGGAGGCACAGTTTTAGTGCTGAAATAATGCCGATAATGTCATTATCAGGGAGGTGGTACAAGGAAAGCAAGGACCAGAGAAGTAAAGGCCATAGACTTTTCAGTCCAGTCAAAGAGTACAAATTGAAAACATCTAATAGGAGAAAATTGTTCTTGCAACTGCACTATTAAAAACACAATTGCATCATTATAATCCTGTTATCCAATGACCTGTGCAGAATTTTCTATTCTGGGGCTGTATTTCATTGCAAGTTTGATGACTGTTTTTTCCTCCAAAACTTTGGGCATCTAACACACTTGTGGTTTATACATATACTGACACCATTTGCATTTGGCAAAGCACAGTCTTGTGCTATAGAAGGCCAAGTACACAGGAATGTGAATCATTTATGCTTATGTTTTTAAATACTTAAATGTTGGCAGCCTTCCCAAGCTATGGCATTAAAATGCTGGAGAGCAAAAGAAACAGGAATCACAAAGACATTTGGTTTTGTGAATGTTAAATGTGGTTGCTGAGTTCTTGAGGGCTTTGTTTTTACCAAGTACTTCCTACAAGCAGGTTGATGTCAGCTGTTAGCCACACCAATCCAATTTGTGAATCCTTGTGTTTTATGGATCTATTTTGTGTGTTTCAAAGTCCAAAAAGATCTCAAATGTGACTAGTACAACTCAGCAACCTTACTTTTAGCTTTCAGGAGTCATAGAATCATAGAATGGTTTGGGTTGGAAGGAACCTGTAAAAGTCATCTAGTCCAACCGCCCTGCAAGGAGCAGGGACATTTCCAACCAGATCAGGTTGCTCAGTGCCTCATCCAACCTGGCCTTGAATGTTTCCATAGATGGGGCATCAAGCACCTCTCTGGACAACCTGTTCCAGTGCTCTACAACTCTCATTGTAAAAAATTTCTTCCTTATATCTAGTCTAAATCTACCTCCTTCTGTTTTAAAAGGAGTAATGGTTTTAAAGTAGAAGGAGGAGTCTTTGAAAACAATGATGCCTTTACTTTGGATTTTGTAACACAACCACCCATGTAAACTGTTTGTAATTCTGTTTAGGTACGGTGTTGCAGTTCAGGACTTTGCCAGCAGCTGGAGGAGTGGCCTTGCTTTCTTAGCTATCATAAAAGCAATAGACTGTACGCTGGTAGACATGAAGCAAGCACTGGAGAAATCAGCTCGAGAAAACCTGGAGGCTGCTTTCAGCATAGCACAGCATAAGCTGGGTGTTCCTCGGCTCCTAGAACCAGAAGGTAAAATGCCTACATCAGCTTTGTTGGGTAACATTCAAACGGTAATAAATTCATGAATATTGCATTGTGATACCTACCAAAAACTTCCCAGTGATTAGGCTGTTGATGTGATCAGTGCGTTGGGCTGATTGATAAGAAAAACAAAAATGGTCACTGGCTTGTAGTTGTATGCTTCCAGTCATATTTGTAAGCTCCTTGGCAGCAAAGATCTTACCATAGTTTTAGCTGTGCACAGTGGTCCTGGTTCATGTTTGGATGCTATGTGACATCTGCATTACTGGCAGGCATTAATCACCACCCTGTTGTGCTGAGAGGCATCTCTGCATTAGCCCCATTTCGTAATGCCTACAGTCTGCAGAGCCTAAATGTCACTGCAGAATGGAGTGCGCGAGTCTGCCGTACCAGGAAAATGGGTAGATACCTATTCAAATGTATTTGCATCTCCCAGTTTTTCCTTTACAATGCATATATACACATATATATTTATATATGTAAACATAAGTGCATATGTGTGCGTATAAATATGTGTATATAAATGGAGCTGCTTCTTGCAGTCTTTTTTACTGAACTCTACTAGACAGCTGTTAGGCCTTGATTTTCAGATTGAAAGCACAGATTGGTTCTTTGTGCTTTGGTGGGTCACCTCTTCGAAGACTGGGCCATCCTGCTAAAAGAAAACCTCTGTGCTGGCACTCAGCAAGATTACTGCCTAATGATAGTATGAAAGTGGATGAAAAGGGACCCTGAGCAGGGTTCGGATATGTTTGGAAATAGGAAAAAATTAATGGGAGTCAGATATGCAAAACTCTTTTGAGTACCATCAACAGTGAAAAGGATTCCACCCTTCTGATCTGTCAGAAAAAGAAAAGTGTTTGTAGCTGTTATTTCTCTCACCATAAAGGCAGGATAAATGTCTGATGATTTCCTCTGCAAGAGCGTTTTAAAGCTGTGTGTTTGCTCAAGCCCCTTGCGTCTGTCTCCGCAGATATCATGGTGGAATCACCCGATGAACAGTCAATTGTGACGTATGTGGCACAATTTCTGGAACACTTCCCGGAGCTGGAAGGGGTATGTGTTTACTCCTACATCATGACATTTATTTAATTTGCCTTGCCATACTTAATGAAGTCAGGTATTGCTGTATTTATCTTCTAGGTTTCTTTCTAAACTATTCAAAATAAACCATAGACTCAGGTTTAATTTTACACGTTTTTGTTAAATCCAGTCAAATGGGCTTTCAGTGGTGATAGCTAAAATGCTTTGGGTAGAATTGTGCTTCTAAACATTTGCATCCAGGTATAACTTTCAGAGGTTAGAACTGGTTACTATAGGGCTCTACTACTGTGCTATATTAGTCTCGGGATAAGGATGAAATTTATCCCTTCATCTGTTCATCCATTTGACTTTGAATGTCATTTTGACTTCTGTCTTCTCCAGTTTGAGGGGCACAATCAGTGTTTAATTTAGTAGGTATCAGACACAAGATACCAATGGCTGAATCATGTCAATGCAGCAGTTAGAAGCACTCATTGTACTGCAGCTAAAGGACCAGGACTTTAGTGTAGACTTTATTGGAAATAAAGAATTGAGAGGCAAGCAAGGACTGACTGTGTTAGGGATTGACAAAGGTCTTTTGGAGAAACAGAGGATAAACTTATAGGGGAATTAAAGGATTGGAGACAGAAAACTTGAAGAAAAATGGGAAGTCCCAAGAACTGGAGAAGAGATCTGCATAAGCTGAAAAACTATTTTGGAGGCTGCTCGTATTTCCAGACAAACCTAGTTCAAATAGTCTTTTTGGTATGAAAGGGTTCCCAAGGGAACCAAGGGAACTGAGTATCCCTCAAGTATCTGGGTAAGTTTTTGTGCTAGAGTACATGCACATAAATGATGCTTCCTACAAAAAAGCATTTCTTCTCATTTCTTGAGTGAATGTTCCCGTTGGTATATATTTTGTAGCTTATAAAATTGGTAGGCATTACTAAACTCACTGGAATTAAAATTATTATAATAATCTAATTATTATTATTAGATTAGATGAGGAATAAGATTTGTTGGCATTAAGACTTGTGGGCATTTTAATGGACAAAGAAGAAGCCGTCTTTTTTTATTTTTCAATACAATCTGTTGGAATGGAATACTATAGTATATTAATATATTTCACAGTGGATTTAGTGGACTTGTTAGATTTATTTTTTTCCCAGGGTTTGGGATTGTGTCTGAAAGCCAAGTCAGTTGTCTCCACAGGTGCAGCAAGGAAAGATGAATACATTAACAACGGGGGAGTAGGCTTGTCTGCATTGTAATCTTCCCGTACAAGTGGCTTCTTGATGTTGAGCTTTGTTCAAGTCACTAGACTTGCCAAATCGGTTTCCCTACTTTCAAAATAAGTGAGTCATTAATTGGCTATTCACAAGGCAATGGGATGATGGGCTAGGTATTCTTTCTGTAGTGTTTGGGAAAACTAAAATGGTATATGAGGTATGAGTTGTCTTTTAATGGTGTATCATCACTTATAGGAAGACTTTACAGATCCTGACAAGGACCTTCCAATTGAGTCCACGTACGTCCACATCAAAGACTCACCTTCAGAAAAGGAAGGCAAAATCTTGATTTTAAGTGAAAGTGAAGAAAAAATGTATACTGTTAATCACGAAAGGAGTCATCCTGCTCCTCCAAAGGTTCATATTCATGACACCCCTGAAAGAATCCCATCAGAAACCATTCCTGAAAAATGTAATGGGAAATTGAATCAAGTGTTAGGTGATTCACAGGAGACGTCTGAAGAGGAGCCTCAGAGGCCTACCTCACTGAAAATTACAGGATCTGTCAGTTTTGAATCCAATTCTTCTTGGGAGGTTCTAAGTGATAAATTCATGTCGGGTGAAGGGGGCATATCTGATGATCCACTGAAACAGAATGATGACCTGTCTCCAGCTGTTCTGACAGATCAGAAAAATTCTGTTGACTCTTTTGAAGACTACTCTGAAGAATTAACTAAAGAAACCTCTACTGAATATGACAATGAAACTAAAAGCCTTTCAGCAAATACTTCTTCTTTGAGTCCGTTATCGTGGACTTCAGGTATACTTACAGATGAATCTATAAATAAAGTAGAAGACAGCAAACCCCAAACTTCAATTCTTTTACCAGAAGATACCTCAAAACAAGAAGATACACATAAGTATGTTCTTCATCTTCTAGATGAGGAAATACTGAAACTTCCACAAAATGAACATACAAAGCAATCACCCATCTTTGAGACAATAGAAACTAACCATTACTCACTGAATGGTTCTAATCTCAAAAGCCGAGAACTATCTACACAGCATGAAACATCTGATGACTCTCTCTCAGATGTACTTAAAAATCCAGAGGACCTCGACAGCTGTGATGAAGCTGAAGTGCTACCTAGTTCTTCGAAAGTATCTGTAATACCCCACGATCTCTTTTATTATCCACATTATAATGTTCCCATATCAGCAGTTTTGGATGCTTACCTTGAGCCCTGCATTGAAGGTTATGATACTGGAAATGACAAAGCTGCTTCTGAAACCGTAACAGATGTTTTACATGAGAAGGGTTTACCAGAACAGAACTACAAGGAAGATGCTCCAGAGTCAGACTTAAGGAATAAGCTAGGTGTCCCTCCACCAGAAATGGATACTGAGAATGCTGAGGAGGAAACAACAGATATTAACAGTCACATGAATTCTTCCAATGAAAAAGTGCCATTCTTGGTAGAAGAGTTAGAAGTTGAAAAAGATGGCAAAAAGGCTACCAACCATCAAGATTCAACTATTCCACAACATCCTGAGGTATTTTATTTTATTGTTACCAGCATTTCATTATGTATATATGGAAGATTAGCATCTGACCTCAATGGTTTTAATTTCCTTTCGTTTTGCAATGCTTTGAAGAAAGCTGTCCTGTAGCACTGTTTGCCACAGCCCTCTACTGGAATGAATGGAATTGCAGATCCCTGAGAAGATCTGACATTAAAAGAGAGATAAGCTCTAATATTAATAGTACTGCAAAAATGTGAATTTTAATTATGTTTTAAAGTACTTTGAGGCTCCTGTATAATCCCTAGGCATTAAAGATTATCACAGAGGGTATTTTTAATAATCTGTAATGAGATGAACAGAAAGTAGTATTGCTGATATAGAAAGGATACAGGCAAAGGTAATTTTTATCTGAACCTGAATCCAAATAAGCTTGCCTATAAAAACTTAAACTAATTTGAGTAGGATAAGATACATAGGTAGAATTAAGGCTTGTCTACACTGGAGGAGGAGAAAGAGGGAGGTTTTTTGTTATTGTTCTCTGTATTGGATTTAGCAATTTGCTACTGCGTCTCTTCTTGCAGTAGAGAGAAGACTATTTAAAATTTTAAATAGTCTTCTGATTTTAAATAGTCTTAAACATTTTCCAGCACAGTAATTTTAGCCACTGTTTTTCAGGAATGAACGTCCTTTTAATATTGCCCTACATGTTGCTTAGACAAGTTGCTTGGACGTGTTTTGGCCCTCATACTTACTAGAGTAATGAAGTCAATTTGCTGTTAGCTTCAAAGACTAATTGGGGATAGATTAAAAAAAAACTCTTAGTGGATTACTTCAAAGAGTCATGTCATGTCATGACTTCTTATATAAAAAGAGCTAACAACTAATTGTATGTATGTTGAACTGATGATACTTTATAGCTTAATGTATGTAAAATTATTTTCAAGAAATTAATTGCTTTTTATTCTCTTTAGTGAGACTTTCAATCTTATACTACATGCAATTTAGCATCTGAGTGGGCTACACCACTAAGACATT
The DNA here is from genome assembly GCA_009806455.1 of Tetrax tetrax. Taxonomy (NCBI): domain Eukaryota; kingdom Metazoa; phylum Chordata; class Aves; order Otidiformes; family Otididae; genus Tetrax; species Tetrax tetrax. The sequence continues at coordinate 27,086 of WHYT01015571.1, read as the reverse complement.
TGGAAGGGTGGAGAATCAGTCTTGTTGTCTAATGCAAAATGTTTCTTAATTTCAACAGGCCATAGTAGATCATCTGGAGGATTTACTGACCGCCACAGAGAGGCCAGAAAAAGGTAGTAACAGGGAGGAAAAAGGGAAAAATATGATCAAAGCAGAAAACTTACAGATCTCTGAAGTTGGCATTACTACTCTGTCACAAGATAAACTGGAAGAAATTGCTGATTATCAGGAATTTACCAGGTATTTCACATTAACTTTGTCTTAAATACACCCAACTTGTATGAATGCCTGGTCTTCTGAAGTGCGTCCTGACCACTGGATACTTCTTGTAGACTACTTTTAGGACCAGTGCATTGGGACTCATTGGCTTCTTCCTGTGTTTCTCTTAAATATGTGAAATGATTCAGTGCTAATGGGACTTGATTTGGCTTTGCTGTACAAACTTTGCTACACAAAACCCAGTTGGAGCCCTAGTGCATTTTGAACATGGCGGTGTTATAACTGTATTTCCAACAGAGTGTTTCGTAATGTAGATGAAACAATTCATGTGCGTTGTGACACAATTATGGAAGTGTGACACTGCTTCATTCCAGTATTTGTTGGCCTTTTTTTCTGTCTATGACAAGTGAACAAGACTGTGGTAGGTTGACCTTGGCTGGCCACAAGTACCTACCAAGCCACTCTCTCACTCCCCATTCTCAGCAGGATGGAGGGAGAAAATAAGATTAAAATCTCATGGGTAGAGGTAAAGGCAGTTTAATTAAAAAAAAGCAGAGGCCATGTGTGGAAGCAAAGCAAAAGGAGAATAAATAAATAAATAAATTTTCTAATTCTCATCAGCAGGTGATGTTCTGGGAAGTAGGGCCTCAGTAAGCGTAAGGGTTGCTTCAGAAGACAAATGCCTTAATAATGAGTGTGTGTGTGTGTCCCTCAGCCACCTTCCTCCATTCTCTTAGTTTTTATTGCTGAGCACAACATCATATGGCATGGAATATCCCTTTGGTCAGTTTGGGTCAGCTGTCCCAGCTGTGTTCCCTCCCAACCTCTTGGCCTTTGGGGTGGGGGGACAGGAGAGACAGCCTTGCTGCTGTGTGAGCACTGCTCAGCAATAGCTGAAACACTGGTGCGTTAACAGCACCATTCCAGCTAAAAATACAAAGCACAGCACTATAGGGGCTGCTGTAGGGAAAGTTAACTGCACCCCAGCCAGACCCAGTGCAGACACCCTCAGCTAATCTTAAGCCGTTCACTTCTGTTCCCTCTTATGTTCCAATTTAGTTCTTAGGTAAGGTATTTGAGTGGGACATGAGCTGTAATTTGTTGATGCTTATCACTATAGCACTCTAATGAATTTGAGTGAGTTTGCTTAGAAAGACTCATTCTCTCCTTCAAGCTTTCTGTTCCCTGCAAGGTCTGTCAATTTTCTATTTATACAGGCAGCCATAAAACCTGGGGTATACTCTCACTTAAACATCAATGATGTCAAAGGTAGAAAAACCCTATCAGATACCTTTTTTTCACAAAAGATGCCAGTTTGAGCATATGGATTTTTTATCATGGGTCAGATTTTCCGAAAGCTATTTTTTATAATGTTACTGATAAATTCAAGTCTGTATTCTAACAATGCACATTTGTGGTTTCGTGTAGCTTAAAACTAGCATGTGCAATTGCAGTGTCTCTCTTTGAAGTCAAAACAAAACTTGGCTTTATGAATTTAAAAACTTTGCTTTTGCATACATTTCAGAACCAGCGACAGTGATTCCATCATTTATCTCCGAAAAAGATCTCCTAATGCCTCTGAGGAGGTAAGGATGTGGAAATTTACCTATTGCTGTTTCTCTATTTCTCTTACACTGCAAAAGTTCACATACTGTAAAAGAGTCTACTGCATATGTAAAGTTCTGTGATCATACAAAAGCCCTGTGACTTCTAATAGTTTTAGTGCCAAAACAAAGCACAGCTGAAAAGCTTTACTGAACTCTCCTAAATATATGGAACGGAACCTTACTGAACCTTGACCAAACCCACAAGGGAGTATCTATTACTGCAGTGAAATCTGTTGTAACTTTGAGGCTTACTTCATCATCACTGTATAGCTGCAACATTTTGCTGCTTTGAAGCTGCCTTTTTTTGCTGCTCCAGTTTCTTTTAGTTTGTGCATTCTCTGTATTGGTGTCCTGGTCACAGCCCTGCAGAAATGCTGGGTGCCTGCTGAAGTGCACTTTCTATGAGAGATTGGGCTCTTTCCCTGTCCTTCACAGAAGCAGTGTATTACATTATCTCAATAGCAGCAGCTAACCCTGAAAGGATTTTAGTTGTAATGTCAAACTGCATCCTTAATGGCAGATGTAATTTACACTGGTTTCTTGAGAGCACACTATACAACTGGGCTCTGGATTTTTAAGTCAGAAGAAAGGGACAGCATCAGCAATCTGGGCACACGGAGCAAGGATAGGAATACCGCTCTTTTCAGCGCAAAATTAAATTCTGACCATCTTGGAGTTTTGAAGAAATGCTGCCACCAATATTGAATGAAACAGGTTTCACACAGATGCTTCAGTTTTGCAACGCTGCCAGAGCTACTAGAAATATATATGAATGAGGGGAGCTTTATTCAACTGAATGAAAGCAGTTGAAAGCAAAAAAAATCTTCTTATTTCACAACTTTTTTCCTTTTCTCTGTGTGTACTGGACGCAGTGGTAGATGTGCAGGCAGGGAATAAATTAATATGCACACTTTCATTTTATTTGAGCAAACGTTAAGACATGCTTTGCATAAAAGACACGCACAATTACCATCTTTGCGAGATGCTTTTTTTTTTTTTTTTAATCTAATCTATTCCTGGTTTGTTTAAGGAAACCTGTGGTGTAAATGAACAGAAGATGACAAATATGGGTGAAAATACATTAATCATCAGGTGAGTTGTCCTTATTCAGACAAAGCCTTTTGCAAAGATTTTTTAACTCCTAGGTACTTTTAACAATGTTACAAAGCGAAATGAAAATTAAATAGAGTGTAGAGACTGACTGGATGTCTCGTGTAATGGCTCAGAGTCCATTATTTTCCATAGATGTAAGATACAAAACTTCTTGAGTGTTCAATCTACCCTTTGACTAAAATGCTTTTTCTTAACTTGAAAGATCCAGTTGTCTAAGCAGGATTCCCCACATGGTGGATATTTCACACCAAGAGTGCCAGGGAAGGGTGATATTTCAGTGGAGTTCTGGCCTCTGTTAGAGGACCTATGAATTTTTATAATTTGTACATGTGTTCAGTTTAGATTTAGGATGACGGAACCTGCAGACTGTGTATCCCTTTGGGATGAGGGTCTCCATCTCTGTAAGAAACAAGGATTGCTTTAGGTTTTCCCTCTCACTGGGTACTGAATAGTACCTCCCAGAACTTCTAGTTAAAATGATGGTTGTATTTAAATGCAGAAAACACAAAATGTTATCAGGATCCAGTGTCCTGGTTCAACTTACGCTTCTGCTAAAAAAAACAGGTGAACAGCTGTCACAGTTCTGCCTGTTTGCAGACTGCTGATATTGAGCAAGTTTTGTGAACACTCAGGTATATATCCAGTATAATATCTGAGCAAGTAGGATGCCCCAAGACAGAAAGAGGCCTGTTTTAAAACAGGCCAGTTTTTCTCAGAAAGTAGATAAAAAAAATTCTACCAGAGAGTGATTCGTACAGTATTATAAAATGAGTGTACCATCTTGTGTCTTCTTAAATAAGACCTTTTATTGTCTTTGTGAGTGCTCAGTGATGCTGGGAGAGTCCATTGAGCTTTGTCTTTATGAACTGCAACTGGAATTTTGAAAAGCTGGAATTCTGGAGTTGTCCTACAAAACCCCAACTGCTATTTGGTTTCTGGAAGTCATGGGCTTTAGCTGTTTAATATTCTGGTGTCTAACATGAGGAGCTCTGAAAGCAGATGATTTGGGGAAAGTACATAAAGGCAGATAGAGTGTATAAATAAAAGCGTGAAAATCTGGTATGTGCTGTCCAAGCTATGCTTACTGTTCTGAATATAAAAGAGCATCTTTTTGACTGATGTAAATCACCTTACGTCAAAGGACTGTACTGTCATGGCATGTATTTAAACTACCTGAGAATTTGTCCAGAGTTTTCAGAGGATTAATTGCTGTGTACATTGGTTCCTAAGGAAACACACTGCTAAAGCCCATTACACACCTCCTCATCTAGCTTGGACTCCAGCTGATTAGACTGAAATGGTTCATCAAACCACTGTCTTTAGTCCGCCCTCTGATCTTTACAGTAAATATTAACAGTGAGATTTTTTTCTTCTTTTTCCTGCCTCTTACCAAATTCTCTCCTGTTTTCAGGAAGAAAAAGGACTTGGAAGTAAGTGAGACTCCAGCACCAGCTCAGGAGATCACAGTTGTTGAGCAGCCAGAGCTATTCTACTTCATCATTTTCTTCTGGGTGCTGATCTACTGCCTTTTACTCCTTCCACAGCTTCTTAACAACAAAGTTTGATCTCTGTGAGGTGTGGAAAAATACAGGATGGTGGCTGGATTGCTTTGTTGATCTACATATGAGTATGTTCCTTCAGGTGAAGCACAAACAGAAATGTAGGACCTGGTTTTTGTGTTTATTATCAGGTTGTCCTCAATTCCTCTACTGTTGTGCTATGACAGTGTCACATTTTATATTATGATAATTGTGTAAATATATATAAAAATGACCTGATTTAGTAGACGCGATTTTGTACATTTGTGCCTTGCTTTATAAGATGCTAAAGAAAACCAGATAATTATCAGTAGAAATAAGAAAAATTCAGAGCTCTAGTCCTCAAAAATGATTCCTCTGGCTTCATTTACTTACTTAGGGACGTAGGGCCTGACAGCTGTGGAAGAGAGGTGGTGTTGACTTGCCCATGAATCTGGCCCATCTGCAAGGGCAAGGCTTGAAATGCTTTTTCAGTTTTTCCATGGAATTCTTTGAGAGAGCTGGAGGCAGAGCAGAGCTGCAGGTGGTGGAACTTGCTGACCCCAGCAAATTACTACAATTCTAATGGCAATCCGGTACAGCAACAAAATCAGATTGAGGGTTACTTGTACAGGGGAGTTTGGTGTTTTAGGATTTAAATTAATTTTTATCCTGCACCTTTTGTTATGTTTAATTTGCAAGAATAAATTGGGTGTGGAGGGGTGTGAAGGACACACATGCTAGCTGCTTCTTAGAAGGGATCATATGGGAAATCTTAGCCCAGAAACTTCTGTAGGGAATACCTGAAGAAAAAGGCTTTTCATATGTTACTGATGGTGGCCATCTTTGAAAAGGTGTTCAACAAGCTTAATAATTTTATCAGGAACAGATACCACGGTTTTGTGGTTTGGTTTTTTTTTGTTGGGTTTTTTTTTTTTTTTAAGTACCTTTCTGCTTCTGAGGTTGCATCTGTTTCCTTGTCTCTGCTGCTTTTACTTACCAGATCATGTGAAGATTTCTTTTTTCTGGAGATACAAAAAAATAATAGGTAACCTAATTTGCTGAGGCTACTGTTAAGGCACAAGTGCATGGTAGAAGGATTAGAAATATCCTTTAAATGTCCAAATCAATAGAGAAAGAAATGGCAGATGTAAAACTAAAGACAGAGAAATGCTGACAGCTGGTATTGACTTTCTAGTGCAACTGAAGAGACTCCTGTGGCTTCTCCATAGACACAGTGGAGCCACTTCTGCATCTTGTAATTTCTATCTGCATTAGGATATTAGGATATCTTCAGGATATTTGATTGAGGATTTTTGCTAGAGGAGGTGTACCCGTACATTACAGAACAAAAGAGAAGTCTTCAAATTCAATTTAACAGCAGTAACTTTTCTCTGTGTGATTTTTAGCGAAGTCACTATTTTTCATTGGCGCATTTTTCGTTTCATAGTATGCATTATGAGACTATCTCATTTTGCTGCTTCCACTTGAAAATTTATAAGGTTGACTGCAATGCACTTCATGAAATGAGGGGTTTCATGATTTACGTTGAGTGAAAGTTACAACACATGGTTGTAAGTTTTACATATTTAATTTTAGCATAAGGTCTATCTCTGCCCTGGCTTAGTTTTCAGCTGAACTAATATGACCTGGGGTCAGGACACTTCAGAATATAGATAGTAATTTATTTGCAGTCATGTCATCTGCTGAGGAAATCCTAACTGTTCATCACACTTCTCTTTCTTATAAACTTTTTTATTCCAAGTTGCAGTTAGAATTTGATAGAAGTAGTGCATGGCAGGAGATGTTAAACATTGAAGGTAAAAATCTGAACCTTTTGCAGTTAACAGAAAGCCGAAATCTTTTCTGTTCTGCCCTGTCACCATTGACTAGAGCTGGATTCACCCCATGAACTTAAAAATAAGATCTTTGTGCTTGGTGAGGAACAGATCCAAGCTTCCCAACTTAATTCAGTGTAAATCAACACAAGTAAAAAAAAGTCTTCCATCTTGCTGATTAAAATCTTCAGCATTTTGAATCACCTGATTTTGTCATGCATGAACCTGTTTGTGCTTGTTGATGAAAAGAGTGATACTTTCTTCCAAAAGAAAACCTATGTTAGAATTTCTGAAGATGCTTTCTTGAAGTAGGCTAAAATATAACATTGCAGGGCTGGTGCTTTTTCTCTGAAAGAACAAAACCTAATACAAGAAAATTTACATCCTCATCCTGAAAACCAGTGAATACCAGGCTGGGGCATGGCAGCTATTCAGTAGTAGCAAGTAGCAAAGTATGTTAGTTTGAAGCAAAAGTGTTGACAGCTCGTCATTATGTGCCCCTCTTCATAGGTTCCTTTGGTTTATAACAACTTTTTTTGAGCCTTTTTGTCTTATTCTCTGGTTCTTCCATGTTTCTTGGTCTTCAGCAGAGACTATCTGGATTACAGTCCCTTCACAGAACTTTACAGCTATCAAAGTTTAGTCACATAAAATAAGCTCCCTTCTTGTCTTCTCTCCTTCCTCCCAAGAAAATTAATTAGAACGAGGAGGTGTTTGGATGTCTTACCTAACTGACATCCATAAGGCATGGAAAAGTGAATGGGAATGCACTGATGCTGGCAACTTCATTACACAGTATTTTCTTCCAAGAGGGAGAAAATCTAGGGTTTTCTTTCTTGCCTCCCACTGATGGACATTGACTGAAGCCGTGAAATTAGCATTTGAAATATCAAACCGCATCCAGCAATTGTCTTGATCATCTCAGCCAGTATTTAAACTGATGTACTCTTTCCAGCCTGTCCCATTAAGAGATGGAGATTCTTTCTTCCATGCAAAAGAGATTAAAAAAAATACTACATTAGTCTATGATACTTTGTATTGTTGCTTTCTATATTTGGGTTGGTTTGGTTGTGTTTTTGCTATAACAGAAGCAGTCTACCTTACTCAGCCGTTCCATGGGTAAGAAGATCCAGGGTAAAGGGTTAAGAGTGATTATACCAGTATGGTCAACCATGCATGACAAGAGACTGAACTCTTCAGTTCAGTTTTGCCATTACTTGGAACTCCAAAAAAATGACATCTGCATGAGCAGCAGCTTCCCCCACTTAAACTGACTTGTAAGCCTGCATCTCTTCTTCCACAGTGCGAGATCCAGTCCCTCAGTGCAAGTGCCCTGTTCTGAAAACACTGCTTGCTAGAATTTGTGTCCTATTCTGAGCTCACAGTCTAAAAGCCTGATTGTGAAGCATTCACTATGGCAAAGCCCTTTTTAACTTACTGGCTTGAGGCAGCAGAGGTTTTAAAGGCTGGTGGGCAATCTGTCATCTATCCATTTTCCAACAGATATGTGCACTGTCTGAATAAGGAAGTTTTTCCTGAATTTTTGCCTGGGTTTTTGAAAAATGCTAAGCTTGACCTGACCACATTTGTTATTTTGATTTAGCAGCAGAATTCAGATACACAAGGGTGTACCCATCTGTGAAGAGAGTTTCTAAAAACCATTCTTGTTAAGCAAATGTGTGGGTGGCAGAGTATTGTGAAGTGTAAGTGTCAGGAAGTGCTTGAGGATCACTGGGTAAAGGATGTTTGGTGTTCACAGAAGCACCATTAAAGACTTGAGAGGCAACTATAATAGGATGGTTCAATGTTATAGTCATGTAACTTAACTTCAGTGTTTCATCGTGACTTTATAGAAAGTGCAAGGAAAGATACACTATTAAAGACAGAATTCCACTAAACTTTATGGGGCAGATGTCTTAGAGTTGAAGAAATAAGTTAAACAGTCACATAATCTGCAAACTGAACTGAATATAGCCTTTGCCCAATTGTAGGAAATGATCAATGCAAAGATAGGGCAAGCATAGATTACAGTAAAAAAATGACAATCACTTTTCAATGCCATGAATATTTTTGATGGATTGAGCTCTAAAATGTATTTTTATTGAGTTTCTAGATTGTAATGAATGTGTCTACAGAATTTTATGCAAAGCTTGAAAGTTCAGCGTTTTAAAATGATTTTTTTTATATAGCAGTGATTATTTTATCTATATATTTAATAGAACTGTAAAACCATTTTAAGAGTACATGTAAAATTCTATGTATGTGACATGATTATTTATTAATTATAACTCATGAGAATGACCATTAAGCTATGCATCAGTTGTGTCATCCATTTTAAAACTGGAAACGGCAAACAGGAGAAGAGTTTTTAATGAACAGTAGACTTGAAAAACATGGGAGATGACTGAATACAACTGTGTGATTCTTAAGGCTGCATAGCAATATGTCATTTTGTGATGTTAAACTTTCAGCTGAAGTTGCAAAAATATACTGAGTGATTAAGCTACTTTCTTCCATTAAAAGTTCTTGAGGCTGAAATTTCTACATGTTGATATTTGATGTCTAAACACACTTAAATCCTCTACATCTTCTGGAGACTGATGATTTACTCCAGCTCAGTATGACTGTAACTTCTTTATCCAAGTAGTGCTCCCTTGAGTTTGCAGGGGTACCATGCAATACCCAGTGTGAATTTTTTAGGGTTTTCTGCACCAGTCCCCACAGAATCAGAGCTTTATAAGATTAATTTGGCTAGTGTGTATTCAGCCATCTAACAAGACAATAGTTATAATAGTGCATTATCACTTATGCTAGCTTTAAGTACTTGGAGTCCCTTCTTGCCAAGCGCAAACTTGAATGCATCCAGTGATGTGTTCAGTTCCTCTACTTCTGTGGAAGTCAATGCAACGCGTCTGTGTGCTAAGCACGCGCTACAGGATCTGGCCCTGAGGGGACTTAAATCAACAGTAATCACATAGGCCAGGGAGCAGCTGAAGCCTATGCACTGCCCTTAGCGCCGGATCGCCCCAAATCCAGTGTGCACAAACAATGCCACTGACTTCAGTTAACCCCACTGTACGCATCGCAGTTGTTTGCCTAAATTCTGCAGGATCAATCCTCTTGTTCTTCTAGGAAGTTAACATCTACTTCCATTTTTTTTTCAAATTAAGAGAACAGCAGCGGGGAACAAATGGCTGGAAGACAGGGGTGAGGTTACAGGCTGGAATGTGGCCACGAAAGTTCCCAAACTGCTGTACCTGAAAGCTCTTACCCTGACAACAGGTTGTCCGCTGTTTCCAGTGAGCTAATAGGCAGTGGATGTGAATACAGGTTAAAACCCCTAAATTTCTGTATTTCCACATTGTGTGGGGTTTTTGTCAGGTAAGTAACATGAAATTCTTCCCCTCAGCATACCAGTGATAACACCAATTTACAGCTGCCCAACTTATGATTGTTCACGTTCCAGGTTTGTATCTAAACAGGACTTGCAGTATGGCTCGTTCCCACCCACTGCCCCAAAATCGTAAACATATTCATGCAGGAGGATGAGAGGTACATGGACATTAAATGCTATGGAAAAGGCATATTCTCAACAGAATAGCTTGCTTACTTTTGTCCATGACTTGACACAACTCTGGAGCTCACAAAGGGTGAAAAATTAACCCTTTCATTCTGAAGTGCTATGTCCATTTCAGGATTATCTTAACTGAAACTGTGCAACATCAAAGTATTCCTTTCCTCCTCTAAATGTGAGATGTGGGAAATGTCCTTCCACCTCAGTGGCACTTTTGATGACTCCTTTCCAGAGAGCTACTACTGCTGGTACTGGAAAACAAGAACTGTGTTACTTTCTCACCATGAGGTGTCTTAATTTTTATGTCTCTGAAACATAAAATTGGCCCCTGTGTGATTAATATACTTCTTTCTTCATGAAAAGGTTAGAAAGGGCAATAAAAATAATCAATTTTACCTCAGTGAGAAATACTAAAACCCACCATTCCAAGAAAGGCTAGATCTTGGCCTTCACTGCTGTGTTCGGGTCAGGTAATATTTTATTCCCAAAGTAGTTTAATTACTTTCATTGGGCCTTCCTGTAATCTCTTTGATTCACAGAATAGATCTGCTCTGTGTCCAAGGACCAATTTGTACAGGCAGGTCCTGATCGACAGCCATTATTACACTGTAACAGAAAATCACCATTGTTTAGTTAGAAGTGACTGGTCTGATTTAAATCAAGTAACTTTCAAATTATATGCTGCTCATTTTTTGAGGGAAATAATGTAGTCATTTTTTAAATGCCAAATCATTTACACGAGTCAAGTAAGTCTATTTTTATTCCAATAAAAAAATACAACTTCTGCTTTTGTCTTGAATGAAACATATTTTAGTAGGCATACCACTTTGTACTATTGTATTCCGCTGTATAAAAAGCTGAAGGAAGTGTTTTTACCCTTCTTGTTAAAGTTCTCCAGTTTAAAATGAAATCTGTGAAGTGCCAGTTTGCTAAAGAGTTAATGAGGGACTTTTATCCTGACAAAATAATTTGAAAGTAAGGAATGCAATATTTAAAAGACATGTTTCTCTTTGAGAAGTGGTGAGGAATTATGGTTATTTAAATGAGAACAAATGCTGGGAGGATTTGAGTGGTATCAAAAGATACACTGAAGGAGATGCATTTTTGTGTATTTTCAAATACATTTCTTCTGAATGCTTTCAATCAGTGGTATGTATTGAATGTTTGCACTTACTGCTCAAAGCTAATTTTTGTGAGAAAGAAATATATTCTTCTGTATAGCTGGTACACTAGAAAAGAAAATCTTTTTAGAAACTGTTACGCTGTAACAAGAATAGTATTTACTAGTGAATAGTTCCACTTTATTTTATAAAATCTCCAATTTTGAAATAAATGGGCAGGCTTCCTGTTATAATCTGTTATCTGTGGGTTTGTCCTTGGTCTCCCAAGAAAATATCTTCAAACATCTCATTTCAGGAGAGATCACGATTTTGTTCTTATTTTATTTATTCATTATAATCATATATATTTTATATGTATTTTACATATTATTTTACTTATGTATTCATTTTCATGCCCAGAAACGATACTCACTTTTTAGCAGAGAAGATGTCAGTATACATAGCAAATTCATAAAGTGCATTGTTTCCCACCTACCCAAAAGGTTACTTTTAATTTTGGAGGAAGAATCTAAACTTTTATTCCTGTCAACAAACAGAATGAATTTTAAATTTTTATAAAGATTTATTAATGTATTAATGCACAGAAATTGACATTACAAAGGCAAGCCATGGGAAAGCTAACAAAAAGAGTTGTGCTGAATTATATACTGTTCCTACCATGCAGTTTATCCAGCTTGTTTCTACGTAAATGTTTAGACTTGTGCATTAGTAAATTATTAGGTGCAGTACTGATTCATATTTACTATGTTCCTCCTCCTACACCTTAATTCCCTTTGCAGTATGCGAGAAAAGGAAAATAAAGTACAACAAAGATGCAGTATAGTTCAGAATCAGCCCCATGATCTATCTCCTGAAAAATATATTTAACCTGAATAAACATAGAAAACAAAAACACTATATGAGGAATGGAGTAGGAGTGCTGCTTCTCTGAAAGTTTGGTGAGTATCATGGTTTAGGAATTGTCTGTGTTCCTCTATTCTGTCTACTAAATCAAATAATCTCACGTGTTTTCAATGTTTCTCACCACCCCTGGAATAGCTGGTACCTGCCCATTGGACCATTCTCCCCCCACCTAATCCTTGTAGGTAGTAAGAGAATATTCATAATGCTGTTGAGAATTTGGGATATTTGGGTCCAGTCCTGTTAGCAGGGATGAATTACAGAATCATAGAATGGTTTGGGTTGGAAGGGATCTGTAAAGGCCATCTAGTCCAATCCCCCTGCAATGAACAGGGACATCTCCAACCAGATCACGTTGCTTGGAGCCCAGTCCATCCTGGCCTTGAATGTTTCCAGGGATGGGGCATCCACCACCTCTTCATTACCATAACTTTAAAATCTCTAGATACAATTTGAGACCAGTGGCTTTTATTGGTCTCATGAATGATACCTAAGTGGAGAATAAAAAGCTTGTGATTTTTTTTTTTTTTTTTACTGGGTTAATTTTTTGCACATGACACTGTGATTAGGAATTTGCAGGGGGACTGCGGGGTTGGGCCAAAGTTCAAATACGCAAGATGGGTCAGCTCAGAACATGGGACTGGAGTAAGCTTTTACAAGAGTATAGAATCCAAATTTTAATTCAAATTCAAACATAGTAAGATAAGGATTGTTGGACTTGATTTCTTTTCACTGCTCTTGCATAAAATTCACTCCAATAGAAACTGCAAAAATAATCTCCCTTATCCTTGCTGTATAAACACAATTTTTGTAGCCTAGATGCAAATGCAGCATAGGAAACACACCCATCTGGATCATGGCAACAATAAAGATAAGCATGGGGATCATTTCAGATAAAGAACCCTATGCAAGTACGCTTTGGTTGTGCAGGAGCCCAGATGGCCTAAGGCTAACCTGTGGACATCATGCACGCGTTCTGGTTGCTAGTGTATACTGAAACCTGTGTCCTCTCTTCAGTGCTTTTCACCTGACTGGGGAACAAACGCCAGCAGGGGCAGGAGTACCTTTGAATTTCTGGGCAGATACAACAAAACCTTAGACTTGAGCTGTGATTTCTATTAAGACATCAATATACAGCAATAATCTTCCCTTGAGTTGCTATTTCTATTGATGTTATGAGGATTATTTCCAGGAGAGTTAATTACAGTAATTCATGAAATGCCTTCTAGTGACTAACTCCATTCCTTGGTACCACTGGCAGTTCTCTGTCCTTACCAAACTGCACTCTTTACTTCGGAATATCATGTAACATATGATCAAAGTAAAATGTACAGCTCCATCTGCTGTAAATACTTCAAATTGATTATTTTTTGCATTACATTTTTATGGCTGATCTATACCCTGGGGAACTGATTTATCACTTTGCTGATACGTATTTTCTGCACATTGGCAAAAATCAGCATGAATACAGCAGCTAAGTATGTTTATACATTGCAAAGTGGTATTCTTGGTTCTCGGGCAAAAAAGAGCACAAAAAAGTGTGTATTTCAAGGACATCAGGAACTTTTGTTAATTATTGTATGATAGCTCTTTTGTACTGTGTCATTGCAGCTGCTTGTGAAGTGCAGAAATTACGACTTGCTTAAAGTAATCTTAAGTCAGTTACAGATGAGAAGAGATTCCCAGTTATGCCTCTGCTAAGCAATGGCTTTCCACAAAGCCATTTGTGGAAACAGCAACACCTTTTTTAGGCAGTAGTCATCAATACCAAGTCCCTGCATCAGAAGAGTGAACGAGTTGATAAAAAATATACTGATTTTAAAAGGCAGACTAGGAGTTTAAAGAGGTCAAAAAAGACACTAAAGCAGTTTAAAATATTGAAGTTTCTCTTTCACTAGGGAAAACACCTTATTCAGAATTATGAAGTCTGGGTCACTGAAATGTGAAAGCATGCCAATTTTTTTTTTTTTAACAGTATCTTAGGAGGGGGAACAAAAAGTTTCTGCAACCTAACACCTTTTAAAAATCTCAGCTCCAGTTTTAGAAATTGAATCTGTTTAAAATAGGTTCTTTCTTCTAACTTCCTCCTCCATGATCATGCAGCTTTTTCTCTTAATACATCGCAGGTGTTACTATTAGCACTGTGCTTTAAAAGGCTTGCAACTGCTCTTTTCTGCAGTGATTCACAGCTGTGAACTGAAAAACCTGGTAGCCAGACCAGGGGCTGTTAGAGAAGAAAATCTCAAGTTAGATTTTCTGAAGTGGGATGCGGAATACACACTTCCTTTCCCGGCCAGAAACTTGCTAACAACACTCTAGGCCATATTTTCTCCCTAACTGCCAGCTTGTATCAAAGCGCGTTATTGAAATAGCGTGTGAGCAATGACAAAACTGCATCACAGCTGGTATCAACAGGAGGGAACAACAGAGGTCACCATTGTCTCGCAGGAAGGAATCTCTTCAGAGTCCATTTTAGAACCTGACGAGACTCCTACAGCCAAAAAGCAGAAAGCCTGGTTTCTGCTAGCGTGATTACACTGTTCTATAGCATGAACAAAGACAATTACTTGTAACATAGTGATTTTTTTTAATTGCAATTTTCCTCTTTTCTAACCCAAACACAATTTTTTTTCTTACTCCTGCCCAACAGGAAAAAAAACCAGAAACAACCTCCCTCATCCCTTACTGCTACGATTTTTTAAAAAGGAGAAGGGAGATAAATGCCTCCATTTTCCTGTTGTCTTACAACAGTTATCCCATTGAGTAAAACACCAGTATTTCCAGTACTAAAGATATGGGGACAGCTGTAATTTGGTACATTATTACGTATTCTGTTTGGGATTTTAACTAGTCGGGCTATTCTATTATTTCTGTCCACCAGCCTGTTTGCTTTCGTTTCATGGCTGGTTGTGTGGGTTTTACCAAACATTGAATACCAAGCAGTTTGAAATATGTGGATTTTTTTAGATTTGTGTATCCCATTGATGACTTCATTTTACTTTTCTTTAAAAATCTTTGTAAGAAATTTGTGAAATCAACATAAAAGTCAATTTTTTTATTTGGGCATAAACTCTGAAAGTTAGCTGTCCCGCAAGCATACGGCATAAAATATCCGTTTCTTAGAATGGAGAGAGGATAGTGGTGGTACAATAACAAGGAATAGCACAAATTTTATCCTAACTGTGTTTTTAAATCAAAAACTCCTGTCAGCAGGCAGGCTCAAGGAGGAAGTAGCTGTGGAGAAAGACGCCCTTTTTCAATATGAAAATAACTTCCAGAATTCTCCTGGCATTTCTGTTTTGTTTTCTGCGTTTTAAATATTCTGCTTGCCTTCTCTTTGAACTTACTTGAATTGGATAAAATTCATTACTTAATCATGGCCTGCAGAGGATTAAGGAGTGTTTCTTTCTTCTCTATTTTACGTTAGAAATAATCAAGAATGCCAATTTCCTTCAGTACTTCAGCTAAAATTGGAAAAATAGACCCATATGTTCTGACAGCTCCCACTGGATAAGACTGAACAGCTGCTCCTCTTCCTAAGCTTTTGTCACGGGATGTAATTATTCTTCCATCCATAAAATCAGAAGGATTCCCCTTCAATGCTATAAAATACTTAATACTCTAATATTTAACAACATAGGCATTACAGAGGATGTCCTCTAAAGAGCAACAGAGGTTTAAGCCAAGAAAATAATTAATTTGAAAATACCCTAGGCCTCTAGATCACTTTGAATCCGAAATAATTTTACTAAGGTTGGTTTAAATGAACCTTAGAGTGCTCCAGTTAGCTTTACCGATTTTGTAGGCAGAGTTACATTACGGGAGACGGTAAGTTCCTGATAGAGTGCAGATGGAATGAGGGAGGCTGGACCTCCAGTGACAGAACCCCTGTTGCAGACACATTGCCTTCAGCACAACTTAAAAGGGGAGTGGCTGGCCAGAAGTAGCTTTGCATTGCATTTATGGTTGTCATTGTTTCCTTTATTAGGCAAGAAGAATGATCTCCAGTCCTTGTGCAAGTATTCGTGATCTCAGGAGACTGCTAACTTGGTCACCTGGCCTAAGACAAGTGTAACTGCTGCTGTACCTGCACACCTTGCAAGGTTTTGCAACGGAGTAAACAGGATCAGTGAAATACAGCGCACAAGCAAATCCATCCTCCAGGGAAAGGAGGTGCCAGAAGGAGGCAGAAAGGGGCCAGCAATGTCTATTTACATTATTTAAAATTTCCTTCCAGAAGAGCGATTACATTGACCGTAGACTGTATCTTTACATTTTTGGTGTGATTTGTGTGAGCGGTCAGTCCTTAGATTTGACCACTCATTAGCACTATAGGAAGGCTTGTTCTTCCAAGCTTTAAGTCTGTTTATCCCATCATGATGGTAAACTATGGTAAAATACAGTGGGGTTTTTTTTTTCTTGCACAAAAAGCAAGCAAACTACTGAAAAGTCATTGAGCTTTTGGATATGTGTGTGAGGGAAGGACAAGGAGGATGAGTTCAGCTTCAAAACTGAATTGTGCATTTAGCAGTTAGAATGACACCAAAATAAACTGTGGTCCCTAACAGTAAAGCTTTTCACCACTTACATCCACCTTTTGGCACAGTTCATTTTTCCATGTTCAGAAAAAGAAAAAAAAAAAAACAACAAACCCAAAATAACCCACAATCAAACCCTTTCTTGTTGGTCAGCCATTTAATTTCTCCATAATGTAAATGAAACCCTGAGAAGAAGGGCATCAAGGTAAAAAGGATGAACTATTAACTCCATGGAGGTAACAGGATAATCTTACAGCGGAACATTGACAGCGACAAACATTCACTGACACTGCAGAAGAGGAGCGCAACGCATTGAAGAACAGGTAGGGTGTTTTAAGCCAGATGAAGCTTTTTCATGGTCGCTTCCAGACACAGCTCTTCAGGAGTGAAGCAGCAGTTTTGTGCTCCACCACTATTGTAACAGATGACCAGATATTCAGCAGGATGATTCCTCTCTCGTTTCATAAAACATCCATTTATTTGGGGATGTGACAAGCTGTAACTGTGATGCGATTATTGCATTTCAGCTCTCTGACGATCCATCAGTACTTACACTAGGCCAAGTGACTTTCAGACTCCAAATTTGAATTTACAAGAGCTACCCTTTCCACTGCTTGCCCTAAGTGTCTGTCTGGTCCAGGCTGTGGCTAGGGATCCAACTCAAGCGGTCATCAGGCCTGAAGGCTTGGTTATTAGCTACAACTCCATGAGGAGGACTCAGTCTTCTCACCAGTCACAAACAGAGTGGTGTTGGTAAGCAATGCCACGGAAGGTGGGAACTGGGGAATTAACTGAGACTGGAATTAAAATAAAACTGTAACATAGCTCCAAATGTTAGTTTTTGTAAACTGATAGACTTCAGTCCTATGTCCTACCTTACTGACCAGTTCTCAACACTTATAACTGAACCTTCTCCTACATCAGGCATTTTATGGCACTTGTGCTACAGCCCAGTTTAGGTAGATAATCTGTTTAGTTTTTCCATTGTCTTACAAGTTTCCTGACAGTTTTCCAAGGACACAGCTTGCAGATTTTTGTCAACTGTCATCAGAATAAAAGCTGAAAAATGGCAGCTAAGCACAAGAGAAATTGTATTCCCATGTTTCAGTATCATGCATTTGGTTTTGATTCATCATCTGTGGCTGAAGGGTTTTGATGGTGGAAAGTTACCCTGTATCAGCTGCCTAATCCAAGAAATTTCAGGACACTCTGAAAAAAAAAAAATTAATAGTAGCTAGTAATGTCACTTAAGTAAATGAATGTGTACAAGACAACAGAGTGAGACCAGTGGTCCAGCTAGTCAACGATCTGCCTTACGCAATGGCAAAAGGAGATGCTGCCTAGGGAGCACCCACACATCCCGCCGCCTCCAGTAGCCCTTTCTTCTTCCACTTTCTGGGCCTAGCACCAGCAAGGGCTGCGGGCAGCAGCTTCCTGGTGGAAAAGCAACACCACACCTTCGACAGGAAGGACACTCCTGACGGAAATGACTGTCTGCCTGTGCGGGAAGGTGGGATTTCGAGACACAGCCATGAGAGAGCCTCGTGCTGCTCTCCCCAGACACTGCCAAAGGGATCGGCTTTCTCCCCGGGCTTGCCCGGAGCCGTGCTGCAGGACAACCCCCTTCCCTCAGATCCGTCTCTCCCTGGCCGGTCCTCTGCCGCAGAGGGAAAACCGGTTCCCCGGAAGCTGCCCCATCGGCCCCACACCCCGCACGCCGACCCCCCAAGATGGCGGGCGCCGCCCTCGCCTCAGCGCTGCCGCCCGCCGCCCCCCGAGCCCGCGAGACCCGCCCAAGCGCGTGCGCGGGGAGCGGGAGAGCCGGGGTCCCGCGGCCTCGCAGCCCTCCGGCGGGGGAGGGGAGCGCGCACACACGTGAGCCCCTGGACCACCCGGCGGCTCCCCGGCGGTTGCTGTATCCCGCTATCTCATTGGCTGCCTTATGAACCTTTCACCTTTTACCCGGCTTTCGACGCCAATCGCCTGGCGCCTTTCATAGTGTGGGGATGTGGAGCGTGCATGCTGCGCAGGGTAGAATTCTCGGAGCGAGCTTGCGTTGCGGGCGTTGGGCGGCCCCCGTTGGTATGGGCGGGAAGGGTGGGGGAGGTGCTCCGTTTGCGTAGGGCTGGCAGCGCAGGGGGAAGGGAGGGGGAGGAGGCTGTCCCGGGCCCAGGTGAATGGAGGAACCTGACAGTTGGGGGGAGTGAGGCGGCGGCGGCGGCGGGGAAATGGCGGCGGCGGCAGCAGCAGCACAATGAGACGCGGCCTGTAGTGGGGGGAAGCGCCAAGCTGGGTCCCGTCCGAGCAGGTAGGAGATGGCGGCCCGGGTGCGCCTGCCCCTCGCCCCGGAGCTGCATGGCGGCCGACCACGGGTGTCGGAGCCCGCCGCCCGTGCCGGCCTGAGCTCCCGCAGCCCCGGCGCCGCCGCCGAGCGGGGTGGGATGGGACGGGATGGCGGCGGTCGCGCCCTCCCCGCCCTCCTGCCGCCGGGGCCCGGTTAGGTTTACTCCGCTCCAGCGGCCGTCCTCGTCCCTGTCCCCGCGGGGCCCCCGCCGGTCCCGGGGCCGCCAGCACCGACCTCCGGGCCTCGGGATCGGCCTTCGCAACTTCCCGCGGGGCCCGTCGGCGGCAGGGCTCGGGCCGCGCGTGTGGGGCGGCGGCGGGGCCCGCACGGCGGGGGCCGCGCTCCGGCCCCTCTCGGCTTTTGTCTCTGGCTCCTCGCCCCGCGGGCAGCCGGGCCGGAGGCCGGCCGAAGTGGGCGCTGTGCCCCCCCGGGGCTAGGGGGCTCTGGGGCCCTTCCAGCGTGTCCTGGTGGGCTTGGGAAATGCGGTGTAGGGTGGCAAAAGAGTTTCCACTCTGAAGCGTTCATGTTAAAGGCAGTGTAAGTAACTCTTAGCTCTTCGCTTTGCTTCCTTTCCGTCCGATTCCAGTTTAACCGAGGGCAGCGTAAGGAGTTAAAAAACGTAGCAGCAGCGTGATTAAGGCAGACCTTGTGCTGTGTGGTCTTAAGTTGAAAAACAAAAGGTTAAAAAGACAAATATTTTTGCACTGATGTTTGTTGCTGTGTTAGGCAATATGAAAAAAAGCCTCAATGTGCAGAAAATAGATTGTGATACTGACATTGGGAAAAAAAAAAGGGTTATTGTTTCAAAACAACGAATCTCTCACTGGTTCGGTTAACTTTAACTGCTAAAAATCTAGAGGATGTTTGGCACTTAAAGTTCAAAATTGCTCATAACCGATCACTTGAAGTGACATGATGGGCTCGAGTGGTGGAAGTGTGTAGGTTGGGAGGTGATTGCCACTTCTAGAGAAACAAGACAAAATGGAAAATCAAAACAGAATTAACTGTGCAGGCAGTTTACACTTGTGTTAAGTTTTTTATACTTCTACTTTTTATAAGCCATTGTGGATGCTCTATTGAAGTGAAAACTGCAGGTATATATTTAATAAGTTGTGTGGTGATGTTTGTTTTAACGAGCTGATATAGATGCAAACTGAAATTGATTTCTATTATGCCATATTTATTCTCTGAAGTTCTTTTCTTAGGAGAGTCTTTTCCATTGTCCATGTTTATAAGATAAGCTGTAGTCTATTTGAAAGCTTTGGAGATGCTACTAGAAGTTTTCATTTGGACTGTGCTTCTACATGTATAATTATTGGATTGTTATTTCATTATTTATTAATCCATAGCATTAAAAAATATCTGTGTATGTATTCGGAAGTGCTGATCTCTGAATTAGCTACCGCCGTTCATGAAAGCATCTTGGTGGTACAGTTCTGTGAAAGCAGCAGCTCTACTTGGCAGTCAGAAGGTGAATCATGCTAGAATTAACAATTGAGAAGAAAATGTCATTGGTACCCCATTGTGCAAATCCTTTCTGGGGGCATATATTTAATACTTAATACAGTTTGGGTATTTTCCCTTGTCTACCTCAAAAAGGTTGTATTAGGCTAAGGGAAAGGTAGGTCAAAAATTGCCTAGGGCTTTTCACATAAGGAGAGAGATACGTGGAGGGATAAGAGACATTATGAAACTTGTCATGAAGAAAGTAAATAGGTAGCTGGTGTCTTTATTCTGTGTTTTGTTTTGTTTTCCCTGTTTTTGAAAGATTTCTGTATTCTATGGATTCAAACCAAATGAGATACTCCTTTACACCACGTGTAACTAAAATACCTGGTGCAGCAGCATATTGGGAATGTAAAAACATTACAAGGAAGTTGAAACAACTGTTTTGTAGGTAGCATCATCAGACACTATCAAACATGGGAGTATCTTCTCAGACTCTGTAAACATCAAGGTGACTATCAATGGAAGGTGTTCCTCCTTGCCCTGCTGTTATATGCTCTTCTGTGCATGTCCTACGTTGGTTACTAGTAGAGGGAAGCCAACAAGTGAGAAAGCTATTTTGTCTGACATAGTATTATACTAACATTTTCATAGAAGTTACACTTTTTTTTTTTTTTGAGAAATACCTTGATGTTCTGTAGCCTACGAGAAGAAAAAAGCAGAACCTGCAAGTCAAAAAAACTATTGTCACAGTTTTTGTGTACTTCATAGATGTCTTTCATTTCCTAGCTCAAAAATTTTTGAAGTACTTTTCCACTTTTTCAGAAAAGTTAATGGATTGCACGAAGTTGCTTTAGCACAGCTGATTAGAGTCTGAGTATCATTACTTCACCCGTGTTCACTTTCAGTATGAGCTGACTGAATGTGCATTGATCTGTAACTGAATGCAAATAACTGGCAAAAACAAATACAAAACCGTGTATATCCCTCTTAGAAGAGCAAGGAGCCATTTGGTAAAATGGATATGGTAAACTTGGAGTTGAAATGCTCTGATTTGTTTTTCAATAAGCTGTAGAATATAAGTGAGAGCAAGAGTTCAGAAAGATTTTGAAAAGGATTGTACGCTTCAGGGATGATGAGCATTATATATAGTAAGTGCTAAGACTAGAGACAGGAGTTTTATTTCAGAGCATATTCTAGTCTATTAGGTAGCAGGTAGAACATCACAACAGTTTTTGAGGTGGATTGTTCCAGTATTCCATAATTCCCTGTGAGGAAATACAGGGTTGTTTTTTCTTCATGTAGATGGTAGGAACTAGGGAGTATACTAAGCTTGATAGATTGTTGGCAGAACAGCAAGATGTTCCTGTGCTCCACTTTCCTCCTGTCCTAATGCCTAGCTGTGTAACTACTGACCATCTGCATCCCGTCACCTTCATATGTTCAACAGTAATTTCTTCAGACTGATAGCACAGAAGTGTGGATTTTTTTATTTTTTTTTAATTTTATTTTTTTCCCATTTCCTTTCCTTCCCCAGGAAGTGGCTCCCTTTGAAGTAAGTAAAAGTATAATTAGAGTATTGTATGGAACAGCAGCCTCTATATAATTGTGTGCAATATGCTTTTATAACACTCTACGTTGAAGGCTAAGAATTATAGGAGTAGAGGAGAAAGCATGATTTTTTCTTTATACCATCCAGACATCTCTCTTCATCATTTAGCCTTTCATGACTTCCATATGTATTGTGATAAACCAGAAGAGAAGAAACTTGATATAGTAAAAACTACAAGATTGGTTTTCAGCTGAAGTTACTGCAGTCTTTGGTTGGAATTTGAAGGTTTGGAGTTCAAACTGTGTTGATCTTTTCAGGGAATATACAGAAATAGGAATGTCCTTAAAATAATGGTATTAAAATAATCTACAGGACAAACCAGTGCCCACTTTAATGTATGCCATGATATTATATTAGGTGAACTCTTGGTTTTGATAGTTCTTGCATGCTTTACCTAAGTAAAGCAATAATTTTTCAAGTTTGAATGTTGAGTTAGTATACCTTAAATTCCCATGTTACTTCTGGTCTATATTGCAGACTGCATTAGTTAAGTAAATTTTCCCTATCGTTTTGCAGCTTTTGGAGCCACAAAGCAGAGACTGAAACTAGTGTCAAGAAATTTACTTGCATTATAGCAAGGTGTTGAAATGTCCTCTGTTGGGGGAAAGAAGAGCGATATTCTCCAACTTCTCCTTGCGTAAATACTCCTCAATCCAAGACTTTTTAGTACTTCTTGTTGTGGCTTTTACTGAAGTGCAACACACTCATGAATCTGTGGTTCTTGTTTTGGTTGGCATAGGTGTTACTTTTGCGTCCATTCTTACCAAGGAAAAAAGAACCAAAAGTTTTCTCTCTTGATCCTTGCTAATAAGTGATGGTTGTAGAAAAACTTGCTGCGCTTGTTTTCTCCATGTGTCTGGCTCAGTACTGATGCTGTGTAAGCTGGCATGATCAGTTTCTGCCCATGTTTTGCATCTTCTATTACTCTTCATAAATGGTCAGTCTCTTTGGGTTCACCAAATAAGTGTGTGTATACACCTGAGATTGAGCAGGGTGGCTACTTACTTGAGGGATTGGTTGTTGGAAACAGGTTGTCAGTCTGGGACTGTTTTAGCTGACTTTGGGATTAGTTTTGTTTTGGTTTAGATTGCTTATCAATATCCTCATGTTTTTTTTCATTTGTACACAAAAAAACCCCACCACAAAATCCAAACCTTTACTGTTAATTATTAAAACCTGGTTTCCAGTGCCTGTCTCTTCTTTTGGAATCTGATTCCTGATAAATTGTCAAGCCATGTAGCAGCCTTTTCCTCAGCAGAGATGCTAATAAGTAGCTGGGTGGTGGTGGAAAAATGGATCTACTTGAAAACTTAAGAATTTAGCATTTTTCTTCTTTTTTAAAATCTCTTATTTTTGAAAACTGATTTGGGGTTTTAGACCTGCCCACTTAGTAATAGCATGAATTTCCTTTACTTAGGAAGTGAGGCAAATACAGCTTGCTTTTTAAAGTTAATTTGTTTGACTTCATTGAGATGATTTGCCTATGCAAGCATGTCTGGGCTGGCTAACTTTGCAATTCATGTTTCTCTTTTGTTTGCAAAGTCTGCTTTGTTTCTGATCTAGATCAAGTTTCTTACTACTTTCTTGCAACTGTTACTGGCTCCTTATGGTGACTTCGGCTGTATATTTTCTTGTTCGAGAAGAAATTAAAAAGGCTTTACGTTCCTACAGGTGAAGTTGCTTTATAGTTGATAGGAAAACTTCTAGAGGTAATCTAGTTGGACGTTGTCTAGGGTTCAGAAGACCTAACTTTTCTCACTTACTCTGAGTTTTGGCAAGTTGATTCAGATATCTCTCTTTGCACCCCCTCTGAGTTTAAATTTCAAGTTCTTAAAAATCTAAAAACTGTCATTGGTTTATGTTCTGCCTCTGTACGTGACAACATGTAGATAATTGATAAAGCCACCATTAATAAATCAGCTAATTGTGTTAATTGATTATATTTGATAATCTTTAATCCTGATATTAGTGCCTGGGATCAGTTTCAAGTAAGACTTTTAGTTCCACACTTAAGCTTTGTGTTTTTGAGCAGACAAAACTGTCTGCCTTGATGTCTTCATGGTCAGTGGCTAGTAGGTTTTCCTTTTTGGAAGAGGACATAAATTGAAAGAAAGTGCTTACAGAAAACAACCAAAAGACTTGGCCCCTCATTTTTTTCAGTGTCCCACAACCTTTTGCCATGTTTCCACTAAAATGAAATGCCTGTATTGTGAGTTTGCTATATAAAGTTACTAAGAAGTGATATGAAGTTTGTGAAGATTTTTTTGAAGACATGCCTCCCTCAGTTACTGAAGATCATTTTTAGTTACTCTTGCTGCATAACATAATGCTGTCTCAGTGATCTCCAAGACTTCAGAAACTAAATGACTATTGGAGGTGGATAATGGGCATGAAAAAGTATGCTACTTCTAAAAATAATTAAAAAAAAAAAAAAGATTTGAACCTCTGTTTCTGCTGTGTGTTCTGTGAGTCCCCAGGAAGATATATGTGTAGTCTTCATTTATTCTTTTTGCTACGTATGCTTTCCTGTTTCTGTGAGGCAAAGTAAGAGGAAAACTAACCCTAGGAAACAAATAGTTTCTATCAGTGTAGTGAATGGAGCCAGCATGAGTAGCAGAGCCTGTAAGGGGAAAGTGACAGAACTGTTACGAAGAGCCTTGGGGTTATCCTTCTCTCTTTCTTATTATTTCTACAGTTATTGTAAGCAAAGTCTGCATTTTCTGTTAGCTTATGAAAATTAAACAAAATCCCATGGACTGCTTTGTATTTCTTTACTACTTTTTTTTTTTTTTTAAAAAAAAAAAAGGGAAGGGGGGAGTTTTTTCCTTTCTTCCTTGTTTCCAAAGAATATCGAACTCTGTCAGCATCAGCCTCTTGAGTTGACTGACTTTGACACTAAAGAAATGTAGCAAACTGTAACTGATAGGGCAAGAGAAAACAATTTGTTTATATAGTTCCAGAGATTATAAAATAAAAAATTAAGAAATACATAACCACTTACTCAAGTCCATAGGTTTATATGTTGAATAGTTAAGTTGATTTGTTCACTGTGTAATCAGAAAGTCTACAATTTGGTGAAATCTTCCTCTGAAGAATTGTGACTTTACAATCTACTGAGGAATTTATATCCCGAGATTTGAGAGGAGAGGGTTTGAGCTGTGACAAGTGACAAAGCTCTGGAGGAGGAGGTATAGGTTTTATGAAGGTAATGGATAATGTAGGCCTACATTTTTGCCGTGAAGTAGTTCATTGAAAAAGGAGTGGGAGAATGCTGGAAACATATATGAGCTCTGTGGGTCTTTGAAAGACATAAAATCAACTTCCAGGAGAAGAGTAATTTTCCCTATGGTAATCTTTGCATAGTTAATGTTCTCCAGTGTTGAAGTTGATAAGTGAAACCTGCCTCTATTAATACTGAGCTGTCTGGAAAATGGTCTTCTCAAGATTATGTGTTCACCTAAACTGAATAGAAGGTTCAGTTTTCAGTGACAAAGTTCATGATTTATTAAAACTATCTATTGACAGGTTATTATCTCAGTGGATGAGGATCTACAAGGAATTACTGCATGATTTTAGGGCATGTAGTGACTGGCATAATGATGAAGCAGGTGCTGATCCCTGGCAAGCATTTTTAGTAGCATGCCAATAATGCCACTAATGTATATGTTGACTGCCAACCATTAACAGCATTTCATGCTGTTATTGCTGCCTGCTGCTACTAGGTGTTTCCTTTTGCTGCATTTAATTAGTTTTGGACTATGCAGCAAGAAGTTTTAATTCTGGAATTTTTAGGTGTATTGTCACTAGTGTAACACAGTTCAGCAACAGTTGGCAATAGAGAAGAGAAATTGCTTTCTGGTTTTGAGTGACAGTCAAACCTGTTGAATCCAATTTGCTTGTTTTCTGAAAGGTAGGCAGTCTAGTGGCTGTCAAAATGAGTGACAACTGTCTTCTCATGCCTGCTCTAATACTTGTCTCATACCCATCAACTACTTAATGCAGCTTGCTGAACCAGCAGAAAGCTTGCCTAGGTCAAGGAGAAAAAAAAAAAAAAATCACTTGGTTAGTGTGCTGAGCTATTTTTGTCCGAAAGAGTCAGACAAGTGTCAAGGCTGTTTAGAGAAGGGAATGGGGCAGTGAGAGTGGGGTTGCTTCATCTAGCACTAGGTTGGCATGGGATTGGATCTGCAGTCTTGTGAAATCTAATCCCAAAATACTACTTTTCACTTGGCTGTCTTCCTTACTGTAGGAATATTGATTTCTCACCTATTAATTAAAGTAATTGTTTCACACTTTTCTCAGCTTTCCACTTTCTCACTTATTGCTAATAGCTGCTGTTACAAACAGGTGTATTATTAAAGTAATCTGATGGGTTTTTAATGTAAAAATTATCTATGGTAATTCCAGGATGTGAACCAAAGTGGTCAGAAAAAGCTTATGGTGTGTTATGAGAATTGAATAAAAATTCCATTACAATGAACTACATTTTTTTAGTGAGTAATGTTCTGAGGCTTTAATAGCTTTTTAACAAAGGTAACAACCGTCAGAAAGTGCCATAGTCAAGACGGAACACTTTTGCTCTAGCAATTAACTTGGAAAATTCAGATCCAATGTTATGCCTGGTTTAAAACCTCTCATTTTTTATCTACTGGGAATTTGTAGTCATGACTCCGTAATTACGGTGCTGCGCGAGAAGCTGCTTACAATTTTAGGATGTCTTTTCCAGTTTTCCTCAAATGTAGTGATTGTGTATTCCAAGATAGGCTTTGATTTGTATTTGATTATATGACTAATAACCTAAAAAATGATGTTTTCCTCTATTCAGTTTTTTATTATTTTGCAAGTGATGGGGTAGGCTTTTTTTGTAATTCTGTGTTCAAGTTCTTAGGTGTACTTTGATTAGCTTTAAAAGCTCTTGAAAGCAAAGTGGTTAGGCTTCAGTGAGGGAAGGGCAAATAATTGTCCTGATTTAACCACTACCTCCCCTGTCCCTAAAGACCAGCCATAAAAACTGTGCACACAGAAACAAAACCCTAAACAAAACCAAACAACTGCCTGGTTTGTTTACCACCAGCATGGTAGACATTTTTAAGCCTTAATTTGAAGTCAAAGCTTTAGGACCCCAAGCTATCCACAACAGAAGTCTTCAAATAATTATGTGGGAAGTTCAGTGGTCATGAGTTGGACTAGTTGAGAGAGTTTCCCCTTTGTAAATAGGGGAAAACCTTTTCTTTCCTTTTTTTTTTTTTTTGTTTCG
>WHYT01015570.1:231701-243459 GCA_009806455.1 Tetrax tetrax | reverse complement strand
TGACGAGGAGAAGGTAGGGGTGGGTGG
Source organism: Tetrax tetrax (assembly GCA_009806455.1). NCBI lineage: Eukaryota > Metazoa > Chordata > Aves > Otidiformes > Otididae > Tetrax > Tetrax tetrax. The sequence continues at coordinate 243,432 of WHYT01015570.1, read as the reverse complement.
GGGTGCTGCGCCGGGCCGGGCAGCTCTTTTGTCCCCTCGGCCCTCTGAGCCGGCAGGCCGCGGAGCGAGCTCGGCTTTCACCGTTGCGGTTCGTGGTTTTGTCGTCGCCCTGCAGCCGGGCCCGTCGGTCGGGGGGCCCGGGAGGAGGGTCGGCGGGGAGGCCAGTGGGGAGGGCTGGCCCCACCGCCGCGCCGGGCCCGGCGCATCTCCCACCGCTCCTTGTACGGTGCGGGCCCGGCGGGGGGGCGGGGCCCGGTGTCCGGTGGAGGCGACAGCGGCCGCCGCCGTTCTGCCGGTGGGCACGGCCCCTGAGTGCCGCCCCCCCTCCCGGTGTGTGCTGGGGGGGGGCGGTGAGCGGAGGGCGGTAGGGAGAGGCAGAAGAGGCGCGGAGGGACTCTCTCTTCCCCTTCCCCCACCTCCACTTCCCGTTTCCGAGGCGCCTTGCCCCTGCCAGCCGGCTGCCCCGGAGCACCGGCCCCGTCCTCCCGAAGAGGGGCTCCGTGCCGCGGCCCTGGCCCCAGAGCAGGGTCGGCCTTGGCCATCGCCTCCCCTTTCACAAAACCCGCGGGCTCCGGGGGGAGATGGGTTACGGGAGATTAGGGAGAGGAGGGAGGATAGGGAAATGAGGAAGGCCATTTTACTTCCTATTAGAAGACAATAATTGGGGAAGTGTAAGGTCAAGGAGCAGAGGGTCTGTGTTACTGAGATGTACATGTCATCTCTTTTTATGGCAGTTGGAAACTTCTTACATTTAGGACAGATTTTTCCAGAAAAATCTCGCAAGGAGCAGAGTAACACTAATCCAGTACGTTGTTCATAGAGTGTATGCTTGAAAATACCTAGACTACAAGTTATCAACCACAGAATGGTTGAGGTTGGAAGGGATATCTGGAGGTCTTTTTGTCCAACCCCCTTTGTTAAGCAGGGTCATCTAGAGCAGGCTGCCCAGGACCATGTGCAGATGGCTTTTGAAAATTTCCAAGGATGGAGACTCTACAACCTCGCTGGGCAACCTGTGCCAGTGCTTGGTCACCTGTGCAGTAAAAAAGTGTTTCCTTATTCTCAGATGGCTCCTCTTGTGTTTAATTTTGTGCCCGTTGCCTCTTGTCCTCTCAAAGAATAAAAGATAGGATGAGAGTTTTAATTTGCCTCTACATGATCTGAGAGGTAGTGTCTGTGCTTTTGTGACTGATGGAGTTAAGTTCTGACCTTTTTTTCTATCCATTAATTCCAGTTTTTCTTTAATGCCAAAATGGACACAGACCTTCTAGAGATGCTTCTTGCCTCAGTACAAGTGAATAGAATCAGTGTTCTTCCATTGTAAATTTAAATTGATTCCTTTATCCACTTCAGTCACATATAAAATTCATGATCCTATATGAGTGGAATTTTCCAGGCCTGGCAGTGTATTTTATCATCTGATAAAGTGAAGATGGGTAACACTACAAATTCTTGAAAAAGTAGGCAAATATCCATACAGATCTTGTGATGCCTCAAGATTTTCATTCTGATATGTTTAAGTTGTGCTGTCATTTTACAATAAAAATGTGTACTATTTAAAAGCTTTAATAATTTTCTGGTGGTAGTAAACTAAGAAGTAGATGATTGTGCGCTGCAAGTGGATTAAATAGCTGATAAGTACTCAGTTTAGGGTAAAATATTTTGGGGGGGTGTAAGTTACTGTAATTTTAAGTAGATAGATTTGCCCTCTAGTGAGTTACTAAATGAATTCTGTGTAAGGAATTAAATTTAGAAGTGCAAGTTCTTAATACATATGGAGATTTTGAACTTAATTTCTTCAGCTTTTATTAATTTCTGATGTCTCCATGGATGTTTGTTTTGAAAGATTTCTGCAAGTATTTTTGAAGCTAAAGCTTGTGTAATTCTGTAAAAATGTTTTCTCAAACATTGAGTTTTGCTGAGCTAAAAAAAAAAAATCAGCTGGATAGCATTTGAAAAGCACACCCTTCTCACCCATCCAGTTGGGACTATAAATAAGTGTAGGAGTTGAGGCAGATGGACAAACATTCATTTGCACGGTGATAAATCACATTGCTCCCGTGATATGGAACTGATAGTATCGAAGGCTGGTGGGGGTGGTGGTGGTGGTATAGTTTTGTAGGTAATTTCAATAGAGACGTGACTAGAACACTGGCCAAAACTGCTGAAATTCAAGGAGGGAAGAAGGTAAACAAAATTAACAGAACTTTTTTGTACCAAGCTCCTAATATGCTGTAAAAGCATAAGTAAATAGGAGATCAAGTGATGTAGTGATATGGCAAGTTCTGAAAGGTCTTTGATTCATGTCTGTCTTTGTGTATAGTCAGTAGGTTTAGGAGTTGCAAAGGTAATAAGCAATTCTGTTTGCAGCGGCTATGCCTTCCTGTTGCTGTCTAGTAGTCAGTTTAAGATGGCTGCATTTAACTGTAACATAATTCAGGTTTAAAACTTGCAGTGTTCGGCATAATTGAGAATACAGAAAGAGCACGAATTGGAATAATGGCAGAGAGTTACAGTTCCAGTAAAGAAGCTCTAAAACCAAGGATGTAGAAGAGCTCATTGCCAGAAAGAACATAATTTCAATATGCAAGATTGCATAAGTGGTTTGAACCCAGTCTTGTTCCTTAGGTTTACGTTTCAGCATGAGATTTCTGAAGCCTTGCTTATCACTCAGGGATGATAGTAAGTGTGAGGATAAATTTGAAAAAGCTTTTTTTTAAAAAATCTGATAATTATTTGTAGTAAATACGCTAAGATTTGTGTACATCCAAAGATCTGAAGTTGGGCCATTGCCAATGTAAGTTACTGGCTTTAGTATCCCGTACCAGGGATTTTCCAGTGCTAAAAACAGCTTTTGTGAGACAATGTTTTGTAGTTGCTTTTTTATATATATATAAGTCACTGAAAGCTTGAAAGTTTTCAGATAGGTGGGAAAAAAAAATGTTTGTCTGCTTCAGTCTGTAAATAAAAATGAGGTGTGAGAGGTGGAAATCTTGAAGCCCTGAACTCTTAAGGGAGATAGCAGTGGGAAATCATCACTTCTGTCCCTTTCCTATGGGTAATAACAAGTTTTGAATACAAAACCTTTTTCCCCAGCATATTTGAAGTAGTTTTGTTAAAGTCTAGTAACCTTTTTTTTTTTTTTGCAGTTTAATTTTATTCCAGTTTCTGTAGAAATTGTTTTCCTACCTGTGGCTATGTCGAACAGAGAAGTGTAAATTAAAATGTTTTTAATGAGCATATTAGTGTGAATATAAAAGCTACAATTTATCTACATGAATATAGACAATGATTAATGGAAGTTACTGATTTTACTGTAAAAAATTATATTTAGTAATGCAAATATTCCTTAACAAATAACAGCGCAAATGCAAAACAAGACTAAAACTATTTAAATCATAAAAGTAGTGTTCTGCAGTCCATTTTTGTGACTTGAAGGGATGTATTTACTGTGGAGTTGGTTTTGGTGGGTTTTTTTTTTTTAATACGTATCTTTTTCCGTACAAAGCCCGGGAGTTAAATAGCTGTGTTGATATCAAGATAAAGCCTGAGGAAGTCAGAGTGCCTTCAGGGAGGAAAGGGGAGAATCCTTGTAGGAAAGGATAACACATCACATTTTTTAAATGCAAAATTAGCTCTTGCATTCCATAAAGTTCTGCAAATATTAATATGGGAGTTGTCAAACATGACTTTAGAAAAGGAGCCACACCTCTCAGTAAGGTTATGTCTCAGTGGTTCCACTTGTTCAGGGAGGCTTACTGGCTAAGGTGGGGTTTAACAGTAGGTCAGCTTGCTGTATGTAATTAGAAGAAAACTTCTCTTCTGATGAGGAAGTAGTCCCATTTGTGAAAATGAGCCAGCATAGCTTCCAGGTATTTCCTGGTGCATTGGGTAACTTTGTAACTTCTTAAATTAATTGCAAAACCTGCAAATGTAAGTAATAAGAGTGAGTGTCTTACACTGACGAAACTCTGCAGTGTATTTCTGTCAGATTGTTTAAGGAAAACTTGTTTCTTCAGTCAGTGCTCTGAGATGAAAAGTCTATGCCAGTAAAATGCGTTCTCTCATGTGTGTCACTCGGTCTTTAAAACATAATACATTGACAGCAGATCTCACTTGTGCATACAAGCCTACCAGTGCAGGAGGTTCAGGTGTTTCCTTAGTGCAAACATAAACCTTTTTGCTGAAACTGCTTTGGAAGCATTAGCAGAATTTTTTGACAAAGAAACTGTTACTTTAAAAAAAAAAAAACTTTGTGTGTTTAAAACAATACATGTACTCTAAATCATTCAATTTGGAAGGATCTTGAATTCTGACTTTCGGAATTGCCCTGAATGAGACTTGGAGACCAAAGATGATTAGAAGCCAAATGTGTTGGAGCAGAAGCAGGATTTAAATAGCCTTTTCTGAGTATACTTGCGCTGTAATCTGTAAGGTAAAGTTAAGATAAAGTTTTGCAAGTGTCCTTAATGTTCTTTCTTTATAGTTCATGAGCATGTGCTTTGTTTTATATTTAAAAGTGCACCTTTGCCAAAGTGTCTAGCAGGAGGACCTTGTGAAGTCTCTGGTTCCTGTTTATATTTGCGTTCTGAATGGAACTAGAAATGCTGTAGCATGATCCTATGACAGGTTGAAAAACCTTTTATACTTAAATGTGAAATAACTCAGTTACTGTTTAAGCATATCTTCTGTTTAGCTTACTGTGTTATCAGAGGTGGGAGAGTTAACATTTTTCCACAAGTGAAATGTAACAGAAGTTGTGTGGAGGAAATTCTTTAATAAGAATGATGAAGATGGGAGTGTTTCTCGGCCTGACATGTAATTCTGAATGCAGCAGTCATTCCAAGATTGAGGTTTGTACGTGCATCCTAAGATATCATAGTGTGTGGTCTTGAGTTAAGAATTAATTTTGTATCAATACCCTTGAGATTGAAGGGCAGAGTAGAAATTTTAATCACTTCGGGAAATTACAGAAGTGTTCAATGCTGTCTGAAAGAAATTATCATAAACTGTATATATAACTGCAAATAATAACTTCATTTATTTGTAGAGTCATGCAGGCTGGAAGAAGCTTCTGGAGGTGACCCAAATGCTGCTTGGTCAAAGCAGGCCAACTTAGATCAGGTTGCTAAGGGATTTGCACTCTGAGTTTTGGGTATCTCCAAGGATGGTGACACAGGCTCTTTGGGTGACATGTTGCAATGTTTGACTACACCCATAATCATAAACTTTTCTTAATATTTAATTGTTGCAACTTGTATCCAATGCTGCTTGTCTTTTCACTGTGCATCTCCACATAAAGTTATTATGCAAAGCAAAATAGTCTGCATTTCTGACAAGTCAAAAATAATTTTCTGAAGCCTGACAATGAACACAAATGAAACCTGTTATTCTAAATATAAGATCAGTGATTTCTAAAACTGCAGTTCCTGTATTCTTTTGTTCATAGTAGTTTGAAGAAATTAGGTACTTCTTGTGGGTTATGACTTACCATGTCATGGAGTATTTATAATGCAGTAGCACCTCAGGACCATCAAAAGCCCTGTTCTTGCTGCCTTTGTGCTCGCAGAACTCTTGCGGAAGCTTCCTACTCAGGAAACCTCATCATTTAAGTAGGTAAAAGGAACAAATTGAATGAAAAATAGAGAACAAGTTATTGACAAATACAGTAATGAAATCAGAGACAATTTCTGATACAACAGATAAGGTTCCGTTGCCCACCATCACAGTTATCTACCTGCAGTTCTGCTGTGAAATACCATCTTTGGTTTATTTCAGTTTTTGGTGGTCAAAGATGAGTAGGATAAGGATTTTAGCCACATCATTTAGCCAAATCAGTGTATTTTTCTCAGGCAGCATGGTGTAACATTCACTTCCAGTTTCTGAAAGCAGAGTGTAAAGGAATTTGAACTGCTTGTGCAGAAAATGAGGGATGGTGATTTTAAGATAGAGGGAGGTAGATTCAGATTAGACATTAGGAAAAAAAAAATTACTATGACGGTGGAGGAACACTGGAACAGGTTGCCCAGAGAGGTGGTTGATGCCCCATCCCTGGAAACATTCAAGGCCAGGTTGGATGGGGCCCTGAGCAACCTGATCTGGTTGGAGATGTCCCTGCTCCTTGCAGGGGGGTTGGACTAGATGACCTTTAAAAGTCCCTTCCAACCCGAACCGTTCTATGATTCTAAATAAAAGCACATTTGTCAGCATATGGAAATTACTTTTTAACTTTGAGTAAAAGGCTTCTGAAATGTAAAACACTTCAAATACTCTCTTAACTTGACAGAAGGCATTAAAACTTTTGAACAATTAGGTAGATTAGAGAATTTTAAGACACAGGTGCATACAGTTAAGGTGGCACCTTATTCTATGACATTTAATAAAGGCATTTTTCATATAGCAAGCTCTGGTCTTGTTCTGTTTCTCTCCCTGCTGCTATTGAACCCAGGCTTGGTGTCTTTGGAGTATCTAATTATAAATAATGAACTTGGAGTAGTAGGAAGGATCACTTTAAAAATTTAGCCTTTGTGGTGGAAGAATGCTGTGCAAATGTGAACCAAGTGCTTTTTAGGTTACAGTAGATACCACTCTGTAAAGACTGCTGAGGAAGAGGGATGTGGTTGCTGCAGCTGAGGAGCACATATGCTGGGCTGACAGAACGTCTTGATTCTCTATGTGGGAGAGGATGCTATTGCCATCTTTGTGAAGTCTTTGTTGGCTGCTTCTTACACCGTTTACTTTTCAAACAAAAGTTAATGCTTTTGCTTTCCACTAAATGTAAAATTGTACTGCTTTTCCAGTGTGCAAATGACTTTTCCAAGGAAATTGTGAGATTTTTTTTTTAATGCTTATTGTCTGTTGTCTATCTGATCCATAAGCAAAGTATGCAATTGCTTATCTTCTAAAGGTTCTATGGATAGGATTTACTCATAAACTTACATTGGACCAATGACTGCACTGGATCTTTGTCAAATCATATGAGATTTCTATTTAGCAAAGGGAGTGCTAGCCTCTAGCATGCTTCCCAAAGTAATGTTTTGTTTCTTGTGTTGGTTACATATGCCGAGACTTGAACCTGCAGTTAAATAGGAAGTACCTAAAAATCATAATTTGAGATCCTTATGTTTTAAAGCACCCAATATATAGTCTCCTGAGACTGGAACTTAATGCTGCTTTATTGGACACACCTATTCATCCTTTTTTGGGGGTTTTTTTTGGTTTTTTTTTGTGAAGTTGTTTTTTTCTTTGCTTTTGTTCTCAGAAAGTCCTTTGGAAGTTACTGAAAGCAACTTTTGTCTGAATTGTGAACCTGAGATGTTCTTAATTCCCTCTTACCTGGTTGCTCATATTATGAGCTTTCGTGTACGTATCTGGAAAAAGGACTACTACATTAGAGATAAAAACTTGCAGTAAAGACACTACAGGAAGATCTTCCGTATAACAAATTTGGGACATGTAGTGCTATCAGTAATTCTAGAATCACTTTTGCATGTATGTAGTTTTCTCAGCTTATTTGTTTTTCAAACATCTACTGATAAGACATAGGCTTTCAGAGAAATACAGATGTGGGAAAAATAATACAATGTATTCTACTGTCTGTGTTAATAATGAGAAGGAAATTTTTTCAGTTCAGAGCTTTTAGTAATTGATGGTGATAGCTGAAGCTAAAGTTTCAGGTTGATCTTGCTCCTTTAACATCTGCAAACATAACATATTTCTTTCACTAATTTGAGACCAGTACAGTTCTTTTAATATGTTTATGAATTAAAATATGGGAAGTGCATGACATAACGTGTCCAGTTAAGTATAGTCGGAATAATAAAAGTAACTGCAAAATGACATGGGGCAGATTGATCGACTTTAATTTTTTTTCTAGTTCGACCTGTGTGTTACCCAAGTAGCCTACATTGCTTTTGTATTCCTCTTTGGTATCTGTACCTGATACAAGGTTTGGGTTGTTTTTTTTAAATCTTAATGCAATGTGATGTGTAAAGTGATTTTAAGATGGAAACTTTAATATTTAGATACGCTGCTGTTGAAAGGCCCTACAGTGAAACAATCATCAACTATCAAAATGGTTCTTTTTGTGAAAATAAATCTCACTATCCAAGTCACTTCTTCAGGTAGGAAGAATGCAGCTACACTACCTCACGCTGTGTAAGATTTACTTTTTGCACCACTAGTAAGTGCTGGTACTGTTACATACTCTTAAATACTTGTGTATTAAAAAAAAATGAGGAAGACGCACGTTCTGGAAATGCAATGCAGCTTCAGGCATTACTGTGAAGGAAATGTCTGTTCAGTCAAAGCCATAGGCGTGGAATGTGCCTTTCCTTTCCTGTGCCACAAAACCACATTTTTGCAGTGTTTTCTTCCTCAGCTCTCCCAGAAGCAGAAGTGAATTGAATACTACAGTGCATTTTTCAGTTGAGCTTGGTAGGAAAGCAGTTGCAACAGTACATTTTACATTAATTCCCTCTCTACCAGAGTCACTGCCTTTGCTCCCTGTTTGTGTGAGGTGCTGCATGTTTCGGGATGCTTCTTCGCTATTGGGAATTATACCCACAGGTATGGGTGAGGTTTCATGAGATGCTGAGAAGACAACTTGCTGCTAACATGGGGTACTGCCTTTCTCACATACATGTTCTCAGTGCTTGTCTGGCCATTTGAAGGCTTCTTTACCTTGCAAAACTCTTAGCAGCAAGAAGCAATATTTCTTTAAAGCTCTCTTATGAAATATGTTGGTTGCTATGTTCTTGCCACCTTCTAAAGCTGTTCTTTAGCTGGATCATTTTGTTTCTCAGGATGTTCACATAAATAGATGAGCACTGGTGATACAAAGGAGTTTGTAAGAAGGAACCACGGGGCTTATTTGGGAAGAGGCAGGGAGATTAGTCCTTTTGGTGGTTGCAGCAGAATGGTATTTGGTCAGTTTATGCCACTTATGAAACAATCTTAGCTCTTTTTTTATTTTAAAAGCGGTATTGTAGTTGCTGGTGTGACATCCTGGGAAGTATCTAAGCTAAGAATTAGTAATTGGAGCCAGTAATACCGAGTATCTACCTGTCCAAAGGAGAAGCCAGTTGTTTGTTGTTTGTGTTTGGTTTTTTTTAAACATTGAAGGGTTTGCAAACTCAAAAACTATGTTGATGCTTGCAGTACTGACACATTATCAGGCATTATATCTTGAAAATGACTGCACCTTAGACTGTGTTCCTTATTGTGCTACATGTGTCAATTTGCTACATTAGCAAAACTAATTTTGACTATTAGAAGATGTCAGAGCAGTTTGTTCATTAGAAAGTGTACATATTGAAAAATGGCTCAGCTGAACTCAAAACATGAGTCTGAATCAAACTCAGAACTCAATAAAACTAGCCAAGTCTTTTGTCCGGTATCACTCCAGGTGGTACAAGAAGGATCCCTGAACGACTTGCATGTTATTCTGAGTGCGAATTGCAGGGTCTTGAGAGAATTGGAACTTTTGTTTAGTTTGAATCAGCTTAATTGTGTTAATATTTCTGTAGCTACAGGCTAATTGTGAAAAACCCCTGTAGCTACCTGTAAATAGAGTTCAGTGGATCAAGACAAAGCCATTTCCTAAGTTGCCTGCAGAAAGCCATCCTGAACCAGCAAGAGCTACGGCAGAAGGCATGACACTGGCAATAGGACTCTTTAGACTCTACTGTTCCTAGAGCAGAAGCAAAGAGCTTCCTTCTCCCAGATGTGATGTGTATATCATCTAATTTTTTGTCAAACATAGGTTGCTGTGAGTGGAAGATATATTTTTTTTTTTTGTAAGGAAGTAAGGGTGCTTTAAGAATTGGGAATATAAATGCACGATATACAACACCTTACTCCTTCTGTAATACTTTCTGTAATCACCGATAAAAGTAACTGCTGGAAACTTTTTTTTCTTTTTTTCTTTTTTTTTTTTTTTCCCCTTCCTGTGATTAGCAACAAAGTTGTCTTTGAGTGGTAATATATCAGAGGTCTTCTGTTGCTTTTTCATCCCTCCACCTCCAAATTTTTGTGTATTTTTAAGGTGAAAAGGGCTTTTAATAACTACTTCACTATTTGATTTTTATTGCTCTGGAGCAGTAAACTTTAACCTGTTACGAGTGTAGAGGAAGGGTGGGTCTCCCTGCTGCAAGGACTTCACAGCTGAACTTGAAATAAGTGATGTGTAGGAAAGAGTAAGGGCAAAGTATGTGGTTTCACAGCATCTTGCTTACCAGTGCGCTTTTTCCTGCACAGCGTGGCTGATGATTGAAGGAGTGAGCTGTCAGGGTGCCTTGGCAAATACAGCTGTATTTCAGTTAAGTTAAAAAAAGGGAAAAGGAAAAGGGAAAGGGAGGGGAAAAAAGAAAAGCTAACTGAAGTTTTAATACCTCTTTTATTGTTAGGTGTACCCTAGCTGATTATCAGGAATGAGCGTATCTTAGTGGAGCTGACAGTGGCATGGCGTTGCAGGAGCCCCTGCACTGCTGCGAGCACGTATTCATGACCATATATAGGCACATACAGTGCAGAAGGTCGGGTTTTTTCAACCAGTGTCAGTTCTGATGTGCCAGGAACAGGAAGAGTGGTTTGGGGGCATTTGAAGTTGCTGCGTATAACTTCTTTGAAATAAAACAAGCTTCAGAATGTCTCAGTATGAAGAAGGTAGAGAAGTAGGATTTCTCTATGTATCTGATGGGTGTAATGCCTTGAGATAAATTAGATTGCCTTGTTTTCATATTTTTGCCCTTATTTCAGAGATTTAGCATAACTGATGCCATCCTGTACATTGCTACTTCTGTGCCTGTGTAATCTGAAAACTGCAAGTGGACAATGTAGGCATTTGTTGATAGACCAGTTGTTTTAATCTATAGCAGAATGAAGAATTAGGCATTATTATGCCTAATATCCATGCTCACTGCATACGAATACCAGTCCTTTTCTCTTTTGCTAGGCTTCTCAGTCTGAATTTTTACCTTAACTGAAATAGTTTACTTTATAAAATCAAAAAGCTTGTACCTGATGTGATGGGTAGCATTTGGCTTCACTTGAATTGAGAAAGTAAATCTCACTAGCTCTTTCCTACCAATATCAGACTTCCATTTAAGCGAGAATTGATGAGTGTGACTGGTGTTTATATGAAAATTGGATAGACAACACTCCTGCAGTGGGAAATGCTTCCCTTCTCATTGTTTCATGCTTTTTGTGAGCCATTGATGATCAGATGTTCTGGAGTAGTGAACTCTGAAGTTTATTGTTTCTTGCAAATTACTCTGCAGACACTTAACTGAAAACAGTGGCTGTAAATCTAATCTTGGAAACTACGACAATAAAACACTGTCTTAAACTTCAGGTGGTGTTTTGGGAGTAACTAGGGTAATAAGCGGAGAAACTTCAGGTGATTTCTCAGTCTTGGTTTTTGAGTTTTCTAAAGGAATACTAAAGTAACCTAATTTTTTGTTACTTCCTGATATGTGTATAAGGCTCTTGTATTGTGTGTGAAGGTGCAGTTCTCTTGACTGAAGAAGGTCTTGTCATTTAGACTTTTTAAATCATAGAATCATAGAATGGTTAGAGTTGGAAGGGACCTTCAAAGGTCATCTAGTCCAACCCCCCTGCAAGAAGCAGGGACCTCCCTGACTAGATCAGGTTGCTCAGAGCCCCATCCAGCCTGGCCTTGAACGTTTCCAGGGATGGGGCATCCACCACCTCTCTGGGCAACCTGTTCCAG
>WHYT01015570.1:186079-220327 GCA_009806455.1 Tetrax tetrax | reverse complement strand
GGTGTTTATATGAAAATTGGATAGACAACACTCCTGCAGTGGGAAATGCTTCCCTTCTCATTGTTTCATGCTTTTTGTGAGCCATTGATGATCAGATGTTCTGGAGTAGTGAACTCTGAAGTTTATAATTTCTTGCAAATTACTCTGCAGACACTTAACTGAAAACAGTGGCTGTAAATCTAATCTTGGAAACTACGACAATAAAACACTGTATTAAACTTCAGGTGGTGTTTTGGGAATAACTAGGGTAATAAGCGGAGAAACTTCAGGTGATTTCTCAGTCTTGGTTTTTGAGTTTTCTAAAGGAATACTAAAGTAACCTAATTTTTTGTTACTTCCTGATATGTGTATAAGGCTCTTGTATTGTGTGTGAAGGTGCAGTTCTCTTGACTGAAGAAGGTCTTGTCATTTAGACTCTTTAAATGTTATGTTGTTTCTGTTTTAACTTATTCAGATAAATTCTAATCCATTTTTTAAAGTCTGAATGTATTGAATAACCAGCATTGGTTTCAACTGTAAATGCATCTCATTGAAGTGTTTTCTTAAATAGCTGTCAACAAAAATAACTTCTTATCTCAACTGGACTATATTGCAGTTGAGTTTTTTGCCTGTTGCTTCACATTACAAGTAATACGCCTCTCGCTATATGTGCATTTTATTTTTATTTTTATTTTTTTTAATTTGCCCATAAACAGCACATTTTGTAAGGACTGTTCCTCTGTTTAAATTGTGCTTCCTCAACTGATAGCGGAGCTATTTGCTTTTTACTGCCAAAAGGGGGAGATCATCTCATTGAGACTCATTAAAGCGTGTTCATTTATCCTTCAGTATCAGTCTGGTTTTTGAAAACAGAAAAGCAACCCTTAGAGCACTTGTTTCTGGAAGAACTCAGTGGCAATAAAGAGGCCATAAGTGCTTTTCAGTTTTAATGTGTTAGTGAGACTACTGGATTTAATTTTTGTATGGGCTTCTTGTATGTATGAGTCAGGGAAATATGGCTTTTTCAGATACTCATCTCCATACATAAGTTAATTTGGTTTAATTGCTGGAGAAAAGTGAATTAGTTTTAAAAGGGCTTTGCAAAGGCAGATCAGCAAAATGCAGTGCATGTCTTAGCTGACAGACTCTCAACTTCTGAAGACACGTTAGTTTTCTTGCTTCTGTAAGCATGAATATACTTCTTGATGAGATGTTCATTGTGAATTTGCATGATTGTGTTTATCTGTCCTGTAAAAAGTGGCCTCTATTCTGAATTATCTCACCAAAAAAAAAAATCTCATTAAGGAATTGAATTTACTAGTAAAATGTTCATTAAAAGCAATGTTTAGGCTGGTCTGTCCTGAGGAAACATCTGTTACTATGAATTCTTCTGAAGGGATATTACTCATAGCTAACCTGACTGATAAGAGTAGTTCTTACTGATAGCGAAAAAAGAAGCAAAACCAGTTTTACATACCAAAACAGCTGAAAATGAGGTATCAATCCAGTTTTTGTACAGACTAAATATCTTATTTTACAGATACTACCAGTTTAAAGCACATGGTCATTCAGAGTGCAGTTTGGGCACCCAAGTTTTGCTTAATTTTGCTCATTTAAACAAGTCTTGTTTCTCCTCTTGCCCAGAGCTAGCCTGGCCTTGGCAGGGGCAGGTAGTTCGGTTCATGTCCTGAAATTGAGTCAGAACTGAGAAACAGCGTTCCTTCATCTAACTTTGAGCTGGGAGTCAGCCTGATAGTCATGCTGAAAGCGCAACTAAATTCCTGCTCTTAAGTGTGAGGCCTAAATTCCAGTATGATCCCAGACTTTGTTAATTGGTCGTTTGGTAAAATCTCCTGGTAATAGAGCCTTGGAATCTGTCTTGCCCTTCTCATTTATGAGTGCTTTAATCGTACTGTAGGTTAGCTATATTTCATGTCCTTTAGATTGCTTTGGATTGAGCTGTGTACAGAGTGCCCTCAGTTCATCAGGAGATCTACGGGAGTATGTACTGCTTCGGAAGAGTTTATGGAGTGGTGGTTGGGGTAATCTCTGGCTAATGCAGATGAGTTTACATTCTTTTGGGTCAAAGGAGACAATCCAAGTCATGCTTTCTTATCTGGGCAAGTGCCGTAGTAAGCTGCTGTAGAAGAAGATGCTCTTGTCTCTCTGTGTCTCTTTTGAGAAGAGTAAACCCAGTATTTATTTATCTCAGTATAATGCAAATTTATGTTTACATGGAAAGAGGAGTTCTTGATTTAGGTATTTGAGGCAGCAGATAAAAGCTGTCTGCAATCCAGAAAGTAGCATTCCATTTAGAAATTTGGGAACTTGACAGCCTTACCATTTCCATTAGCCAGCTCTGAGTGGCGGTGTGCTGACTATTAGTGAGCAGAAAGCTGCCTGGGCTAGTCATTTGGGATCTCATTGAGGTTTGAACACTGCTAATGAGGCAGCTAAGCGCGTTCTCAAGGCACTCTAAGCTTGAGCCACCTCTCCTGGAGACAATTGTCTGAATCTTGGGCCCTGTTAAGAACCAGAGGCCCAAGCACTGGCTGTATTGCTACCCTCAACTGTAAAAGCTATTTACAAGTCAGTTCAAGAGCTGTAGACAGTTTTTGTAGTTTCAAATATATACAAATGTGTAAAGCATTCTTTGGTTATTTTTAGGTATTTGTTAATGGAGGATGTGCTTCTCAAACACCTTAAATTCAAGCAGGAAGCCCAGAGAGTGCAAACACTGAATCTCCCTGTTTTGATAGAAACAACTGAATGTGTTAGAAATGAGAACTATGATTCAGGTAGTATCCTGTGTTTGAATAAGGACATTGTACCAAGGATGCAAGAGAGCTTTGAATGTCTCCTGAACTTAGATTACTGTAGAGTGTGAAGGATAGGAAACTTTGTCAGGCTAAGTTAGGAAACCAGCATCCATTTATTTACTTTTATAATAGGTGCCCTTAACAGTTTAAGGGAGAAAGAAGAGTGAATGAAAGCAAGTCTGTTGAGTGACATTCTACAAATAAGGTAGTAGTTGAAAAATTCTAAGGTTTCTTCACGTTAAAAAAAAGAAAGAAATGTTTCGTTTGCAAGCAGATGTGTCTGCAGCTGTGCATTGAACCAATTCGGGGAACTAGTCTGGAGGGGAAAAAAAAAAAAAGAAAACCTTTCTAATTTTGCTCACTGGGCAGTTGTGCAAGTGCTTGTGCAAGCAGAAGGAGGGGGAAGGCCAGGGCAAGTGGACATACTTTTAGTGGACGCACTGGTCTATACTGCATTTTGTCTGCAAGAAATTAAGCTGAAGAAAATTGTTGGAGGACTTACATTAAAGTAGTTGTTAAGGTGTTATTTTTTTAAAAAAAACTTTATCTGCTGATACTGTGGTACTAAGAGGCCTTACAGGTAGACGCAGATGAAATTACATGCTTTAGTGTCTACAAAAGTATTTTTAAGCTTATGTAATCCATTGATTACTGTCTAGCTGTGGGCCTTTTGGAAAGTTTAGAACCATGGAATGTGTAGTTAAAAGAGAGGAGAAGCTTTGAAGATCTCCTGCTCCTTGCAGAGGGGTTGGACTAGATGACCTTTGAAGGTCCCTTTCAACCCTAGAGATTCAATGATTCTAAGATTGGTCTTCATCATGATTTTTGGCTCTCTTGGAATGTGTGTTGATACCCAGGCATCCATGGACTGAAAGTTGAAATAGATTGTGAATGTGTTATTGATCTTATTTGTTTTATTAATCTTTTGTATTACTGCCAGGAAAAAAAAAAAAAAAAAAGGTGGCTCAATTTCTCTATCTGCTTCCATCACATATAATCTCCTCTATTCTGTTTGAAGAGATGTGACTTTATATTCTGTGTTTCTGACAAAGACAGAGTAGTTTAATGTAAACAAATATGAAACAGTGGGAGTTGTACAATTTCATGTCTGGGTATTAAAGCTGTACAATGCATCATTGGTTTGAACAGGAATGAATACAAGTATGTACAACCACATAATTGTTTTTGTATTTAAGGTGCGTATAGCAGCAAAATTCATAATTCATGCTCCTCCTGGGGAATTCAATGAGGTGTTCAATGGTGAGTTTCTGTCTGCTCTGTCCTTTTCTTTAAGGTATCTGTATCCAAAGTTGTACTGCTGATTACTTTCCTGAATTTCATGTAGCTTGTATTTTAGTAGCTCACTTGCTGTGAGAGCTCGTTTTGTAGCTTGGCATAATAAGCTTTGCAGTCACAAGAGAGCTTGGAGCTTAAATGCAAAAGGGGGAAAATACCACTTGGCTGTGGGATGTGAGAATGAGCTTTCTTTCTGTTTTTAATTGGTCATTAATTAGCAGTTGCTAGGGTTTTCTTTTAGAAGACACATGGGGTTTTTTTGTGGGTTTTTTTTTTTCCCCCCAGTCTTTGATAGACTGTTACATTTTTCAACAGAAGTTAAAGTAGCTGAAATTAAAATGGTCTTTTTTTTTAAGAAGGAATATGGTTAAAAAACTTAACCTTGAATATACAAAGTACTACTGATTAATGCCAGTTGTGGAAAGAATATTAATCATCCAACATTTTTAATCCTTAAATCCTGGACACAGTTCATTTTACTGAGTGTATTGGTAATCTGAAAGGAAATCTTAAATTAGCTTCTGAACTTTACCTAAGATATTATTTTTCTTTTAAATTGTTTAAATTTTCTTTTAAAATTGTTCTATTTGTCTTTCATTAAGATATATGGGCATCACATAAGAGGGCCTGCATTTTGTAACTGTAGCTTACAGATAGCTCTGATGCTATTTAAGTAAAGAGGTACGTTTAGTACACTAAACTTGTAGTCAGTGTCAGGCTGGAGAAAGCTTAAATTTGTTAAAGGATGTAATGTTTCTAGAAGTACCTTTTTCTTCAGTTAAACTATGACCAGCTGATTATTATTTAAACTTAGCTTGTAATGCATTTGTGAAATGAACTGTTGGTGAGCAGCTCATTAAACCAGCTCCCTGAAGGTTAATATCATGTCCTACAGCAGTACTGCTGTAAATGTTATTGTTACACTAGTTCATAGTTGCAACTGCCTGCTCAGTAACAGTGTAATGTGTTTGAAAACACATAAAACATTTGATCATAAATGTGCGACCAATGTTCAATAAGATTCAGACTGACTTTTTTAAAAAAAAGAGAGAGAAAGCTTTAAATTCCAATTTTATAAATTGTGATTTTGTTCAGTTTGGTGTGGGTTTTGGGGGGTTTGTGGGGTTTCTTTCCATTTGAGGTGTTTTGTTGTTTTGTAATTTGGTTTTATTTTTGTTGGGGGGGGAGGTGTTGCTTGGGTGGGTGGGTTTTTTTGTTTTTTGGTTGGTTGGTTTGGGTTTTTTTAAAGGAAAAAATACTTCAAATATATTCCAGTTTATTTTTTTCACTTGCATGATATCTTGGGAATCTTCAGAAGAGTTTCAAATGTTATAGCGAGACTAATGATCAATTAGTTAATGATCAGTGCATTAAATTGTTATTAAAATAGTGCCTAGTAAATAATAGTAAGTCAACTGCATAAATAACAATTTACTGCATAGTAAATAAGAAGTCATTCTAAGGAGAGTATTAACTTTATTCTATATTTATGTGTTTCTTGTATGGTGGTAGAAGAAATGATATTGTGCTCTAAGTGTCATTAAGGAACAAGAGCAAAGATAGTAAGGTTTAAAAAAATAAGTACAACACATACCATATTAGTATGGTCAAAGTACTGTAATCACTACCATCAATACAGTGTGAGGAACTTGGTAGTTTACATCTTAAAAGTGAACTCATTTGAATCCTATGCGGTTCTCATTCAGAACGTCTCTAAAAACTAGTGCGACAGATTCCTAGAGCTGTCGTACAGCCTGTATAATATGGCTTATATCTGCTTACCATATTGTGTTGGAAGGGATCCATTTCCATACTCCTCCCGTTTTATTCAATCAGAATTACAAAATGTGAAGCAATAAATTTTCTACCTAGTAGTCTGTATGGGTGTGTTGGGTTTTTTGTTTTGTGGAGTCTGACATTTGTTACGTGACTGAAGTGAGTCCCTGAGTTAACTGTGCTTTTATGTTGTAAATATCTCCTTTCAGATGTTCGATTGCTGCTTAATAATGACAATCTTCTCAGGGAAGGAGCAGCCCAGTAAGTACCAGATGCCACATACTTAGTTGCATAAAAGCAAGATGTCTTTCAGTAAAACTTTCACTGTCAGTGATTCGTTTAAAAAGATGTGTGCCTGGCAAGTAAAGCTCTATTATGTGCATTGTGCATCTTTGATCAAGATTTAATTCTTGGCAGAGGAGAGATCTGTATTGTATCCTAATGATTAGAGCAACTGTTTTGAAAATGGATGACCTGGATTTTGGAACTAGTCTCCACCTCTCTGGATTTCATTTTCTGCTTCTTGGTAGATGTTACAAGCACTGAACATCTGGAAGATACTGCTTCCTTAGACCCTACTTTAATATCAAAACATTACGCCTATTGTATTTTATGCCAAAATTAGTTTCATCTCTAAGAATGGAAATGTCTGGCATAGTAGGTTGGATCCCTGTGGAATTTAAACTTTATCTGTTTCTCCAGTTTTTATGGGTTACTGTAAAGCTTATATGTTTGTCTGTGTCAGGTTACTTTTGAACAGAAATTTTTCTGTAATGGCTGTTGGAATCTGTAATATGAGCGCTGAATGAACCAAGGTGATTCCAAGAATTTTAACCTGCTAGATAATAAAGCATTGATAGCATTTTTTGATGCATCCTTGCCCAGATTATCAGCTATTATTTAAATCTCTTACAGCTACTAAGGAAAAAGATTGTGCTTGACACAAGCTTTTGATTGTTGTTTTTTTTTTTTTTTCCTCTTGTAGTGCATTTGCACAGTACAACTTGGACCAGTTTACTCCAGTGAAAATTGACGGTTACGATGAACAGGTATGAATACAATGAAATACTTGCAATGTTCATTAAACGGTTAACGAAGTTCTGGTATTGGAACATTATCTTGGCAAGAAAATGAAAGGAAATGGTAAAATATAGAGATTATGGCCCTCCAGGAGCACCAGTTCCATAAGTTAAACATTAGAACATCTAAAGAGCTTGAAATTTAATTTTGTGTTGTCGTCCTGAATTCAGTCAGACCTAACTGGAAGCTGTAGAAACAATTTGCTCCGTCTTCTAGAAGACCTGAATTTCTGTCTTGCATTCTTTGTTGCAGTAAGATGGTAAAATGCAGGATTTTTATTGCAAGTCAGTGTATCATGTCAGTCTCATCCTCTCTTGCTATATGCATATTTTGTTTAAACTATGAGTCTTCGGATATGAGTAAGTTCCAGTTAAATGTAGGATATAATTAGATTTGGCATAGGTTTTTGTTGGGTTTTTTTTGGTTGTTTGGTGTTTTTTTTTTTTTTTATTCAATAGCAAGTGTTATTAACTAAAAATTTATCATACAGGTTTTGATAACAGAACATGGTGATTTGGGAAATGGAAAGTTTTTGGATCCAAAAAACAAGATTTCTTTTAAATTTGATCATTTAAGAAAGGAGGCTACTGATCCTAGACCCCACGAAGTTGAAAATGCCATAGAATCCTGGAGAAATTCAGTTGAAACAGCAATGAAAGCATATGTGAAAGAACACTACCCAAATGGTGTCTGCACAGTAAGTCCTAAATTATATAACCATGGTACCACTATAGATAGAAAGATAGAATAAAAGTGTAACCCTTTGTAAACCAGGTGATTTCAACTGTGAATAATTTAGTCTTGCCAAGGATTCATCCAAGGAAATGAGGGAAAGCTTCAACAGTTTAATGTTTCAGCTAATGGATTAGTAGTGGGTGGTTACTGCAGGTCACAGTGAAGATTTAACTCTCAGTTCTGAAAAACTTTTGTTTTAAATTTCTTAAAGCATTGAGACCTTCTGTAGACTATTACAGGTTGATCCCATTGATCCTCGCTACTTGGCTGGTTACTTTTAAAATAAACTAATAAAAATCCATAAGATACAAATGTCTGTCTTGACTCGGTTTACTGACAAAACTCTCAGTAAAGCAAGCTGTTTTTTCTCCATCACATCTCCTATATATCAGTGCTATATTCTTACCATCAGAATCAGTGGGTTCTGATCGCTTCTTAAAGAAAACCTCTCCCTCTGGTCCAAAGTAGCTGTTTGGAGCCCTATGACTATTTAAAGTTCAGCAAATTGATCTAATGATAACTGTCCTGTGCTTTGTATTAACCTTATGGAAAAATTAAGTAGAGGGGAAAAAAAAAATCAGTTACTGAGTTAACGAGTTGAATTGGATCCTCAGGTAGTCAGATAAGTTCCAGATTCTGTAAAGGAAACCAGGTTGCATGTTCACTGAAATAATTTTTAGTAGTATTTGATTTTAAGGAGATAAAGGAACAGAGGACCAAAACCACCCTTTTAATCACCTTTTTGCTCCTCTGTAAAGGCTTACAGCATCATTTAGTTGTAGAATAACTGATATCTGAAACCCAGCTGGCAATATATATTGTCGCAGCAGTCACTGCTATAAGCTTAAAATTCGTTTAGTTGCAGAACAATGAGTTTGCAGTATATAAAATTTCAGTTAAGGTGCTTGACCTTCAGATTTTCTAATCTTAAATTTTTCTGCATTGTAATATACACTTTAATGTTTAATGTACTGAATGTTATGTAAGAACCACAGTGGTTATACAATTAAATTTTACAGTTTATTCTGTATTGTAATGATAATAGGATTAGATATCTCTAAGTAGTTTGAGCAAGACAGATACAGAAACTTTAACTCTGTTGGTTTGTGTTGCTGTTTTTGTTTGTTTTTTTCTTCTCATTTCTAATTAAGGTGTATGGTAAAACAATTGATGGACAACAGACTATTATTGCATGCATAGAGAGCCATCAGTTCCAAGCAAAAAATTTTTGGTAAGTTTCTTCATGGATACAAATACAGTAAAATACAGCAAATGGAATAACGCATTAGTGCCATTACACCAAAAATCTTAAGTTCAGAGGAGGAGATGCATACACATCTTGCATGTGACTCTTTTCTCCCTCCACTTCACCTCAAGTTTTTCTGCCAGAACTATGTAGAAATTTCTTCCTTTATAGTAAGTAAAATGGCAGACTGCACATCTGTATCTCCTTTGCAGAACTTAGGAACTTCATAATATTCCTTCTGACTCTTCCAGTTTATCACACTGGCACCAATTCCCATGCCTGTGTTCTCTAATACAGTTGCTTCTGCTTGCATTGCTTCCATTGTGACTGATAGAATAAAACCAGCTCCTTCTAGTTTGCATGTCTCGAAGAAAGTGAACAAAGTTTATTGTAGGACCGTAATCATTCATTTTTGAGTCAGGTAGATACAGGTGATCTTGGATGAAATGAACTCTTATAAACTGCAGCTTGACTTTTTTGTGAACTTGGTTGAAAGATATTTTCCACAGCCTGGAGTGAACTTTGGATAGCTCCTTGCAGGAATCTGGCCAGAGTTGAAATAAGTATCACGGCATTGGAATTGACTTAAGGAAGTACCTTCTAAAGATAGCCAATATATGCAGTTGTGTGAAGAAATTTATTTCATTATTATTATATTTGCTGTTCTCCATCTGCTTGAAATTGTATTTAGTAATTCCACGCATCATGAATGGAAGTGCAGAAACCTTTGGTTTCTGAAGGTGAATATTACATATGCATATTAATTTCAGTGTCTGTATCAGTTAAATGATTTGCCCAGTATACTGTTCCATAGATTTTAAATTAATTGGAATCTACAGCTAACATTAGTAGCACTGGAACTCGTAGTATCAACTATCTTTCCTTCTTTAACTGCAAACAAAGGAGGAGCCGAGAATCAACCGAAGTGTGTTCTTAATATAGCTCTAATATACTAACCTTCTAATCCACTAACCTCACAACTAAATAAGAAAATATCTAGTCTACAGGAAAGAAATGAGGTGAAACTACAGTCTCTCTATTTTCCAGATGTTTGAAACTCCCTTTAAGCGATTTGGCAAGAATATTGAATTTGTGTAAGGAAACTGGAAGGAAATAGTTGTCCTGGAACAGAAATGCTAGAAGAGCTGAAAGGCCTAGTTAGTTCAGCAGAGTGGAAAGTCTTGCTACTTTAATGTTCCTTCCATTCAAGTTTTTCACAGCCTGATGTGAAGCGTAACTTTGATCCAGCAAGTTGTCCAGGTCATGGAAACAAAATATTTACTATGTTTGCCTAGTTAATAGTAAAGGAGGAAAAGAACGTACCTAGTTTTCAGAAGTTAAGTCCTATTGTTAAAAGGCCCTTACTAATAAATCTCCTTGGCCAACATCCAAAAATGAGGGTAAATATTTTGGGAAACTGTTCCCTTCTTAACTGCTCATGGGGGTGAATCTTCAGAGAAAGATTTTGTGCATGTGTAGTTGCACAGCATATTTAATTATCTATTTTCCTTTGACTATCGGTTGTATGTTGGATGTTTTTCTTAACCAGTGGGGTGACATCTGATTTTCTATTTTATTTTCTTAAAGGAATGGCCGTTGGAGGTCAGAATGGAAGTTTACAATCACCCCTTCAACCACTCAGGTGGCTGGCATCTTGAAAATTCAGGTATGCTTACCTCAAACTGTGTCCTGAGCAGTAGTCTCCAGTTATTATGAAGGGAGACTCAGGCCAGTATATTAAATATTCTAAGAGAATTTAGGGACCCAATAAGCAAAACAGAGATGTCCATTCACTTAAGTGTTAGCGACTTAATTGCATATTTACGTAATCCTTACAAACACAAAATATGGGTTTAATGATATGATTCGGAAGACTTCAGAAGAGTAGGCATATACCTCTTTGATTTCCTGTTTCTTGAATTTGCAGCGGCACAAGCCTTTCCTGAGGGTAGACCCTTTCTGAAGTAGAACTTTTTTCTTTTTAAGTGATAACAGGAGTATTTTTTCATGTTACCCACCTTGTTGTTCAGAAATGTAGGAACCTTTGGTTTCAGTCATTCCACCATCTGAAATTTTTGAATACAAATCTCCTTCATTCAGAATTTGCCTTCCTGTTGACTTCAGGGCATTCAGAAAGGAGATACTGTCCAAGCAGGAATGCAGAAATCTTGAGACCAATGGAAGTCTGACTGTCATGTGGTAGGCAGGGGGACTTGACTTCCTGACTGGTTCCCTGGAATGTGTATGCATATTTTGGAGTAGTTTATTAAAACAATTCTGGGATCAGGGACTAGAATCTTAGTGCAGTCTGGCTTTCAGTGTAGGACTTTATTCGCTTTTTACAAGACATAGAATCAAGTTCCCTTTTCCTGCTCTTTTTGTGCCCGCATGAGTTTTGCACTTCCTTACTGCTCAGTGACTTGACTTCAGAAAGAAGATGCAATGGAATGTTTTTCTAGCCATAGCCTGAGGCTAAGATGTTTTTTGAGGATGTGGTAGCTGTGTTTAGATACACCCAAGCAGGGGGCCTGAGTCTAACTTCCCATTGTAGGGCAAATTCTATAATAACTGGAATGATAGTAAAAATGTGGACATTATTATGCTGTCAGATCAAGATGGTCATGGTAAGCACCTTAAGTAACTTCTAGGCTTCTCAAGACTTTGGGAGATTCTAACTAAACTGTTACTTAAATCCATCTTGCAGCAAAACGGGCATTTTCTCCACAGCATGCACTTCTGGTTAAATGTATTAAGAGATTTTCCAGAACAAGCAGACAGGTGTCTCCCTAATTCTAGCCTGGTAGCCTAGAAAACAGCCTGACTAGGGAATTTAGTAAGGTTTTAATCTGCATCTCAGTTTGGGCACCAGCTGATTTTGTCTTTTATTACTATTTCACATAATTAATCAAGACATTATTTGCATTCATTAAAGTCTGTGTTTTGGGGAGTAATGAAAAGTTTTACTTTTTTTTACTTGTATAGGAACTACTTGTTTCACCAAGAAATTCTGAACTCAGTTTCAAATTTTTAGAAATTGTGTACTATTTCTTAAATATATGTGGGAGTGCTCCCTCTTCCCCTCTCCAAACAAAGTGTTTTAATTGTTTTTAAGAAGCAAAATAATATTTTAGAATATGAACTGACTACAACATTAGTGAAACTTCACAGTACTGAAATTTCAGTGTTATTGCAGAATCTTTGACAGCAATGCAGCCACTGCGCTGTTTCTGATAAGACCTTTTACGAATATGTTGAGAAAAATTCCAGCATCACCTGCTGTCTTCAGGTGTCTTCAGTATTTTTGTTGCTTGCACAATTTTAAATTATATTAATAAAGTCTAATATAGGGGATTCTCAACTTTCTTAATCTCTTCCATTATTTAATTTTCTTTTAATTATATGTAAGGGGAAAGCTGCAACAGCAGAGTCTTTTACTACAACTAAGTCTCTGTGGGCTTGGCATGCTCCAGCTGTGCATGGAAAACAACTAAGTGTACTGGTTACTAATTTTATCTCTTAAATAATTTGTTATTCTCATCCCTCCTTAGTTAACCTTTCCAAGAGGTTCTATTCATAAACATCATCCTTCTTGTAGTCTCCTGAACCCAGACCTAGCATTCTAGAAGGATGTGAGCAGTGAGGTATAGTACAGAACAGTTATTTCTCCTATTTTGTTTGACATATAACACACCTCAGAATAGATTTGACTCTTCATCCTATTGAAATTTTTAGACCTGAGTGTTTGGCAAGGATGTGACTCAATGAGACAGATAAGGTGTTCATGCTGATCTTGGCCTCAGAGCACAGGGGAGGTTTGGGCCCTCTGCACTGGGTTGTGATGGAGAAGGGGGGAGATTTATACTTCTCTGGGTTCTGCTGTTTCATTGGAAAGTCTCACAGTTTTGCACTGAGTAAGCCCTTCTCATCTTACAGGAACTGAATTGAAAAAGGCTGGCAGTAGTTTCTTTCTTGAAAAGAAGCTTATTTTATGGTTAGGATGATACCTTTTGTTGAAAACCAAGTATTTGACAATAAGTAAAATAATAATGTAAGATGAATCATAGGAAATAACGTTTTTCTCGTACAGGAAACCTTTCTTTTGCTTAGGTATTATAGTTGTTTTACTCTGTCATATTTTCTCTATTGTCATTTATAAAATTGAGGGTCTCTTGCACACATTATTTTAATAATGTATATGAAACTGTAGTATTGTGCATTAATCTCCAAATTAAAATATTATCTTGCCTAATAGGGTGAGATTCCTTATTCTACAGGGCTATGTTGACTTTATCAAAATTGTAAAAAATCTTTAAAGATATGTGTAAAAGTCAATGAGCTGTATCAGTTAATGCAGCTCATATTAAATGTTATCAGATAATGTTACATGTTGTCATTCACAATATATATGCTTCCAATTTTTTATGTTTTCCAGCAGTTGCATTAGAAACTGAATGTTTTCAGATCCTTTTAAACTGAATTTAAAAGTATTAAAGTTAGCTTGGGTTTTACTTATTATCTCTTCCTGCAAAATAATCAAGGAAGCTGTTCTGCACATATAAGATTTCAAGAGTAAATAGATTTCATTCTGCTTTGCTATCTAACCTTGGCAAACTTTGTCCCAAAGAGCTCCTTTGTCTAGATAAATACCAGCTTTTGTAATGAGCCATATCTAAGAGAGGCAGATATCAAAACCAGGCAGATCTAGAAAGGGAAGCTTACTGTTGCACTGTCCCTAGAAAACAGTTTGGGTGAGGCAAAAAACAACTTCACAGTATTCTGAAGCCTTCCCAGAACTATTCCTATTTTAAAGATATCTTCACCATTTCAAGAGTTTCTAGTAAGGTCACATAAATGGTATGTTGTCATCTTCATGGTGTTAATCAAAACCGTGATTTAGTGGTGGACTTGGCAGTGTTAGGTATTCGGTTGGACTCCATGATCTTAAGGTCTTTTCCAACCTAAATGATTCTATGATTCTAAACTTCTTTGCATGAAATGCTACTTAAGACACATCAACACAAAAATGTTTCCAGAGTAGCTTATTTACTATTCCCCCTCAAAAATATTTAAATTCTGTGATGTTTTGGTTTTCCTATTTGTTTTTGTTGTTCTGTAAAATTTTGTGTGTTTGATTCATATAAGTTTGTTATTATCATAAATACAACTACACTTCAGTTTTCCTTTCTGTTGTTCGTCTATAACATTTAATATGAGCTTCTTTGTTTAATTTTTTGTAGGTTCACTATTATGAAGATGGTAATGTTCAACTGGTGAGCCATAAAGACATACAAGATTCTCTAACAGTGTCTGTAAGTGAACTTTAAAGACCTTAGTGTGTGTGTTGAAGTGACTTTTTAATTTAAAAAGAGAAGCAAGCTTAAAAAAACTCAGAAGTTTGGAGGCTAGTTTGCTCTTCTGCATGAATGGGAATTAATGTTCTAATTTATAAATATTTGCATGTAATATTTACTGTTTTATCTAACATGTAGTTACTGTTCATTTGAAAAATATAAAAAAATGCATGCTTGCCTGTGGCTTGTATAAGCTAAATTAACTTTGATTGTAAATCTTTGATTTACTATCAGTCTTCCTGCACTTCTGTTGTATTTAAACTTTGGTCTGCAGAGTGACCTACAGAAATAATTTTTTAATATAAAGGAGGTTTGAATTATAATAACCCACTGAAGTAGTATAGTCTGTAGGAGATTGCCTCCCTTGCTCACTGGGAGAAGACTAGAGTGCTAAAAATAGTAAACAAACGCTACTAGTTGAGAAGCAGTAGTGGGTATTCTCCCTTCATTTCCTCCCTGTCTGTAACTGGTGCTGTCAGCCTCTTACTTTTCTATACAAAAAGCCCTTTCAGAGATGCTTTGGCTTGAGAAGCATAACACACTTTACATTTAAAGCATAATTTTATTCAACTTCTTTCCAAATGGATCATTATAATAATGAGGAGCAGACAGTAGAAATAGAAATTGTTTGGAAATAGTGCCAGCTGTATCCTTTAAGAGTTGTTAATGTTGCAACATGTATAATTACTGCTTTTGAAATAACGCTGCTCTTGCCTCCTGGAGGTTGTGTTTATAAACAGTAAGATTTTCTGTTGGAGTGTTCTTTAGTAAAACTTAAGCCAGTGCAGTTTAGCTAGCAAAGGGAAACTGTGAAAGTGAACAGTAGAAGTATTTTAATGATAATGACGAGTAGTGACCAGTTTGGCTCAAAAGCTCAGTTCATAAATAAGAACATTGTTTGTTAATATAAAGCAAGGCTTATTGGCTTTTCAGTTGCTATAGCAGAATAAAGAATGGGAGAGTGTGATGCCAACTGATAACGCTTCTGAAGCTGTAGATATAAAATTACTTTTGACCCCCTAAGCGAAGGGATCCTGTTTAGTCTTTCATTCAACTGAGAGTTGCTTTAGAGAAGATTCTGTGGAAGAAGTTGTCATTTCAATAGCTTTTGCTTCACTTTCTATTGGGAAGAAATGTAATCTTGTTCCGCAATTCAGTAATGCGGCAGAAGACCGATGAGAAGAAAAACATCTTTTACATACCTTTCCTACCTCCTGCTAGAACAAAAGCAAATACGTTGCTGGTTACCAATTTTTAGCCTTTACTTTGAGTTTCATACAGGGCAGAGGCTGTACAGGCTCTTATTTCACAGAGAACAAATGGTAGGTAGATTAAAAGGAGCCCAAATGACTCCTCTCTTTTGTTGTTTGGCAGAGAAACAATTGTGTACCAATTAATGGGCACAATTGAAATAAACGACTTAAGAATTCTCTTGTTGCTGGAGCTATGAATAATTTTGCTGAAGATTACGTTCTTATCCCTAATTTCTCTCTGAGCCAAATAAGACCTCTTACCCCTGAATTCTTCCTTTCATTAGCAGAGCCTTTGAAGTCATTGCCTCAGCTCACTAAAAAGTCAAAACCCTTTCATTTGTTCTACTTGGTTTCTGCCTCCTCCTTCATCTCTTTCTGCTATGTCCAGGAGCACTTGCACAGCTGCTAGGTGCAGTTTCACTGAAATTTTGAACCATTTGTAGTTGAAGCTGCCATAGCTTTCCCCGGTCTTTGCCTTTGTAGGAGCAAGAACACTCCTGTCTTTCAGCAGCTTCTGGAAAAGCACCCTTAGGAATGTCTCCAGCATCAAGTTGGAAGTTTTGAAATTCAGGAACCCTCGCTTCCTTCTTGAGACTTCTTTATAGCACTTCAGCTAACTTGTCTCCAGATTGACTGATGGGTCACTTTCTGTTTTTGAAACAAATACACACTTGCATATTTAAGGATGAGGCCCAAAGCCAAGAAACTGTTTATCAGTCATGGTGACATCTGGACATTGTGGTGTGTTGCACCTTCATTTTTCATGATGTACTTGGGGATGTTTTTAGAAGATCAGGTTATAAAGTCTAGTGTTTGGCTCAGCTTAGTCTCCAGAGTCAGAACGTTTAGAGGTGAACGAATTTGGTTTGGTTTTCTCGTGTTCTGCATAATTCTGGGTTAGCTGATGCTCTTTTAAGTTTTCCTGAATTTGTACTGAATTTTATATCCATACTTTGCATGTTTCCTGAATTTGTACTGAATTTTATATCCATACTTTGCATGTTTTTAGACACGTGTGCATTGTGATATTTCCAAATGCTATTCTATTCCATATGTCTTTTTCTAAATCAAAATATTTTAATGAGCTGCATAGTAATCTTTACGCTTGTTGCAGCTGGACTGGCTTTAATTTTTTAATATAAAAATACAATCGTAATGTGGCATACGCCTTTTGGATGAAAGTTTTGTTCCATTTTGGCTTAGCCACTAAATTATCATGTGTTCTCATGGAGTCTGTCTGACATATCTCATATCTATAGGAAAAAGCATAATCCAGCTGGCCTTAAAATCATGCTGTACGTGCTGACCTGATTCAAATGCTTTTTTTTTTTTCTAGAATGAAGCCCAGACAGCGAAGGAATTTATAAAAATCGTAGAGGCTGCAGAAAATGAATACCAGGTATGTTGGACATAAACACTATATTCTTACTGACATGTATAACATTACCATATTCTTAACTAAAACTAGTATTCCATAATTAGCAAGCTTTTGATATTATGATGCAGTTCCATACAAATATAAAGAGATTACATGCTGCTGTTAACTGTATCCTCCCTTTTCATACCTTCTAGTGTTTGCACTCACCTACTTAACGTTACATTAGAAGTCATTTTTGAGAACAGAAAAGTCCCTAGTGTGATCGAATATCAGCAATTCTGACCTCTTTCAGTATTAGTGCATTCCTGAAGTGGAATTTTTTTATAGATTCTGTTCAGAGGCTACTCTGTTAGATAACTTTGCTAAATATGACTATAAGCATTATTCATTTCAATTAGTCATTTTGAAGTTAGAAAAAGTATAACTTTCTAGATGTGCTCTGTAGAAGTGGATTCATGTTCATTTAGGTCTGGAACAGAAGGTAAATATTAGACACCCTGTTCTGTCAGTTTTTTTAAAAAATGCTCTTTAATAAAAATTTACTAAGTATGTATCATGTGCATTATAGCCAAGTTGTGGGCTGACTCTGCCATCCCCGCAGGAAAAACAGTGCAAGACTTTGGTGTCTGAAATTAATGATTTTTTCCCTCCTAAAGGCACTTCACTTCCCTTCCCTCAGCACTTTATTCATGCTGCTGATTAACCACACTGTAGTATGCTGAAACACCTAGGCTACAGCCCAGTTTATTGCATGTGTCTCACTAATTTTCTTCACATAGTTTCAATCTAGATCTAACAGCTTTCCTTCATGAAGTATTATTTGAATTTAGCATATTTTTAAGCCCGTTTAGGAGGTAACAGACTAGTCAATCATCTAACTTTTTATATAACATCCTAGTTCTGTTCTTCATGTGTCTTTGTTTTGTATGACTTTCTGTTTAACAGACTGCTATCAGTGAGAATTACCAGACTATGTCGGACACTACTTTCAAGGCCTTACGTCGACAATTGCCAGTGACGCGCACCAAAATCGACTGGAACAAGATCCTTAGCTATAAGATTGGAAAAGAGATGCAGAATGCTTAAAGTGAACGTTGCATGACTGGATCATTTTAGTGTCCTTGTATACAAATAAAAATTATTACAAAAAGTATTTGGAACTGTCAGATCACCCAGACAGCATGGGCTTTTGCCATTGAAAAATCACTGTAAGTAGTTTGGTTAGAGCACAAAGCTTAGCTAATTGACTTTTTTCCTTTTTCTTTCTTTTCAGAGGGTTGCAACTTCAGTATAGCTGAATATCTTCCTTTAGAGTTTCTGTTGTACCTTTATTTTTTTATAATGAAGAGACTATGCCTTTAGTTTTCAATTACACGTTAAGAACAGTTTGAAAAATATTTTTGCATATGATAACCCTTTCTCTTGCTTTCATGTGAAATGGACAACTTCCCAAATTTGCTAGATTCCTTGCCGAGATCAGTAATGTGCATTTCTAGATCAAGGTCAACATGGAGTTAGCCATAGGTGCTGGTTTTGAAATATCTATCCTTTCATTGTATGTAAAATTGGGAAAAGCGTTTTCTGTATTGTTTAAACCTTTCAGAATACTTATTTAGCTAGCTTTGTGGCAACTAAATTTTTTTAAAAGAAAAGGCCAGGGTCTAACACTGTTTTTAAGATTTTGAAATTAAATAAAAGTACTTATATCAGAAATGCATTTAATGCTTTGTTCCTGATAATTGCTTAAGTGAGCTCAAACTCCATCTGCCCTTGAGGTTTTTAATCATAAAGCCACAAATGTATTATAATAAGGCATATTGTAATATATATAATCCTGTACTCATTACTATTGTCTGTCAGTTTATTTTTTTCTTGGATTGAAATGTACTAAAATTCAATGTGACATTAAAATGCAAATTTTCTATTTATCTGAGTATCAGATTGCTTCCTGATATAGCCTATTTTTGGTGTTTATATATATTTTTAAAATACTGCTTAAAATTGCCACAAATTTTGTGGCCCATTTGCTGTTCTTGGTGTATTTGGAGATTGTTGTAATATCATCCTCCACTGTTTCCACCTGCATTTAAACATCTACGTATAGAAATCTGCTTAAAACAGGTATCTTTTTAGCTTCATATTGGCTACAGAGGATGGAAAAAATTACAAGACCAAAAATAACACATTTGTCTGGAGAATACTTTCCCTGTCTGATGTATCTCATATTGAAACTGGACATCAGGTATCTGAAAACACAGACTTCATTAAGAATGCTGTCTAACACTTCTGTGAAACGCATAGATTCATTTTTAATTGGATAAAAACCTGTTTTAAAATATGCTACTTAATTATAAGCTCATGATGGAAAACTAAACAGCTTTTTTTTTTTTTTTGAAGGCAGGTATTTATGCACACTCCTAAACCAGTAAAGCTTACACAAAGGTTTTATATCTTTGTTTACAGCATGATTCAATTAATTACCTTAAACTGTTAAGTTACAGCATAGCAAGAGAAAGAGTCTGGACTTGTACAGAGTATAAAAATGTACATACAACCTAGTTTACCGTTTGAGTTGTAATGGCAATACCCCTATTTTCTGTTCTTCAGTGATTTCTTATAAAGGGGTATAGAATTAACTGAAGTTCTTTAAACTGCTGCTACTTTACAGTACTAAACTGTATAGTAGAAGAGTGGGATTTCTTCTACCACAGTCTTCCTGGAGAGTTGCCCTCTTAATTGTCTTCATAGATCAGCTATTGAACTGTATTGTTCTTTAAAAGAAGGCTGATAAAAGCTTCATGTGAGCTAATAACAAATGCTGAGTCACTGTCAAGTCGTTCTGTCAATCTTAACTAAGATCTAACTGCAAAGTTTGTTTGAAGAATTTCTTCAACTTATTTAAAAACTAGCTAAAAATAAAAGACAGTGAATGGACAGTCAGGAGAACTGTTAAGGGGCAACAACGGTGCAAATAACTTTTCTAGCTGTTAGAATATTGTGTATGCCCAGAATCAGCACTGGCTGGAAGTCAGAATGCTATCTTTCTTACCTGAAATAAAAAGCTAGTTTTAAATATATTCCTAATAAAGAGGTATTTTACTGTGACGTACTCTGTTACTGTGTTTCCCTTTCTGTTTATTCAGTCCCGGGACAGTCGTAATTCCTTATCTTCAAAGAATAGCATGCTACAGGTTCAATTCTACCAGTAGGGTGACATAAGTAGATTTGTATTAGTTATATTTTTCCTGTTGTGTTAATTTTTAGTCTGTGAGATAATTTTACACCTTGAACATCAAATTTATTAAGTTATAGCTTCAATAAAGCAATTTGTAAGTAAACCAACTATTCTGTTACTTTTTCAGAATGTTATACTGTATCATATTTAGGGATAATGACTCCCCAGATGAAGCTGACCTGGGGCACCTTCATCTGAGGCACACGGCACACTTGGAGTTCTTGATTTCTCTCAAAATTTTGGATGTCACTTGCACTTTTCTGTTTCTACCCCTATTCCTTTTAAATTGGAGAACTTTAGAGCTTGCTTGGTAGACTTTAGAGTATATTGTATAGGTAAAGCACTTTCTGAAAAATTCTGCTGTGGCAATTGTCTTAATGTGAATTACTATTTGTTTATAGTCTATTTTTTAAATATAAATACAGGCTTTGTATTGTGGAATGTTGATGTACTAGACATTATGGCTTGTAATATGGACTTGTAAAATGCTTGCAGTTATGAAGTGTATTACATCTTATGCATCTGGGTGCCCCTTCATACATAGGAATTTTTAACTTAGGCTAGTAAGCAATTGTTCTTTCTGAACATCTGCAACAGGAGTGACAATTCTGCTTTCAAGTTCTCCTGGGCAGCCTTTTTTGTATGTCTGTCTTAATTCCTACCACAGGTAGAATGAAACTTTAAAATCATTGTCATTTTGGTTACATCACTACTGCTTCTTATGCTGTACATGCTGAAAGCAGTTCTGCCGACTGGTTCAGTTGGGAACACTGCAGCACAGTTCCTTAATAAATGGTCATTCAGGCCAGGGTTAAAAGTATTGTATGAGACTGAACATCCTAATGGATGTCTCATCTTTATGGGATGACT
The DNA here is from genome assembly GCA_009806455.1 of Tetrax tetrax. Lineage (NCBI taxonomy): Eukaryota > Metazoa > Chordata > Aves > Otidiformes > Otididae > Tetrax > Tetrax tetrax. The sequence continues at coordinate 199,309 of WHYT01015570.1, read as the reverse complement.
CCAGCCTAATCTATGGCAGGGATGTAGTTTGTGCAGTTTGGGAGTAAATTCCTCTCTCATCCCCACATACTGGTTTGGCTGACAAAGCAGTTTTGGTGCTCTAGAATTCACTCCCTTTGAGAGAAATCTAAGCTAGGAACTACATGTGCACCAAATGCCCTCCAGCTCCTAATGGTGATGCAAGTACGTTGCAGTGGTTTCTTTCAAGGCAGCTTGAAACCACCTGTGCCTTGAGGATGTCTGGAGGATCAGACCAAACCTGGCCTTCAAATTTCCAGACTGCACAGGTTGCCCAGAGAGGTGGTGGATGCCCCATCCATGGAAACATTCAAGGCCAGGTTGGATGAGGCTCTGAGCAACCTGATCTGGTCAGGGATGTCCCTGCTCCTTGCAGGGAGAATTGGACCAGATGACCTTTAAAGGTCCCTTCCAACCCAACCCGTTCTATGATTCTACATACTGTAGGTACGGAGGTTGAATATTAACTGTTTGATTCTATGGGTTCACTGCTACCGTACTGAATTACTTGGTGACACAGACATAGCTCCTGCTGCATTCGTTTACTGGAAAGACTGAAACTGTTCTTCCTCTGATGCAACTGTAAACTAGGTTTAGATTAAACTTAGTTTGTTCATAACCTTGAAGTGTCAATTTTTGTGTGACAGTGTGAACTTTTTTTTTTTTTTTTTTTGGGGAAAACGTGTATCAGATTTAAACCAAAAAAAAAGTTTGGTTTTGTGTTTTGGGGTTTTTTTTTGTTTTTTTGTTTTTTTTGTTTTTTTTTTCTTCACAGCTAAAGGGAGGAAGCTGTGAATGCGTACTTTATTTCCTCTGCGAAAATGAATGCTTAATACCTGGTAGGTTTTCTTATTAGCGTATCTTCCTCTGCTACTGTGATTAGCTTACCTGTAACAAATATTGCTTAGCATACTATCCATGTGCTCATCACAAGAGAGGACAAAGATGGTAACTGTTGCCTTAAAGGATACAGTCTGTAAACATGTTTAGATTTTTCTGTGCATCTTTTCCTTGCAAATCAGTAAAGCTGGGCAAATATGTTAGATTTTTCCTCTTAAGTCAAGAGGAGCATGTAGGGACTTTTGCCTGACTAGTTGTAGTTTGAAATAACCCCAGCTTACAGGGTTCTAAATGTGCCTGCTAAAAGTAGTATTTGGTTGGTTGGTTTGGGGGGACACCACCACATGCTAATAATGACTTGTAGTAAATACTCATTTCAGTTTTGTATTTAAATGTGCTTAATATTTTTCAATATCAAATGTATACTGAGTACAGCTACTGTAGGCATCAGTGGAAAAATTGAGAGTGCTTCCTTTAATAAGTAGTTTCCCAGTGTGCAGCTCAGTCTGAGTTACCTTTCAAGATTATTTCAGAAATTACTTAGGAATGATAATGTAGAAGGCTGAGCTACAGTTTTGGCACAACATTCTGAATGCAAGGCAAGTAGTGTTGTGTGGATGGGTTCAGAAAAGCATGCTCACAACCTCTAATTTAGCAAGTAAAAATGTCCTCAAAGGGACTGCCAATTACTGTATTTAGCAGGCAACTGCCAGCTGAGGCAAAAGTTACTTCATGGTACATCTGGAATCTAAGCTGCTCTCCTCAGAGGTAGGGGGTTTTGGTCCCACAAGGTAAAGGGTCTCCCTGGAGCAAATGTTCTTACAAGTGGCTAAAAGAAAACCTCTTTCTTTGCCTGTTTGAGCTCCTTCACAGCCCAGTGTGCTAGCTTTCTCGAGTACTGGTTGGTGGTCTGTATTGGCTTGGACTGGGCATCTGTTGCAGAAGTTGGGTACTAAAAGTTAAGTGCCCAAAGGCAGAAATGTTCCAATTCTTGCAGTGCTGTTAAGGTGCCAGAAGGGCCAATAATGCAGCAAGGGGCTCAAATCGCAGTCCTGGGATTTGGGATGCCATCATGCTGCCCTTTCCCAGGTAAGGCAGTACATCCAGCTATAAGAAAGATGTATCAGCCAGATTGTAAGAGTACAAGAATGAGATCTGTTATAATTTTCCTTAAGGAAGAAAGGTGCTGTGTGTTGCCACTCAACCCAGTCTCCTCTTCAGCCTTGAGAGTGGGAGCCTGATGCTGCAGCTCTGAGGAAAGGTTCAGTTAAAGTCAAAGTTGCACTCCAGGAGCACAGGTCTGATGGAGGCTGGGGGGCACTGACCACGGAAGTCTTGGGTACGTGGTGCCTGTGAGTACCTGTCTGGGTACATGTGCTGTTTCAAACCTCTGCCTTGCAATGGCAAAGGTGTGCTGCAGGTATTGCTCGAGCTGTTCTTCCCATTCCAGCACAGTCTGTCTAAACCTAGTCAAAACTTCTGAGGATGCTGCTCCAAATGCCTCTGTGACCTTTCTGTTAATAACCTGCTATTTGTATTGTGAGCTAGCACCTGTTTCTCTTGTCTATTGGTCTAACCATGCAGTAATAACTTGAAACACATATAATTTGGAAATCAGGGAAGAAGGCTTGGAAAAGGAGTAAGCCAATTATAAATCATTTAAAAGATGAAGATATATTTTAAAAATCAGTTTAACTTTGCTGTGACATCTTAATACTTGCACAAGCAACTGGAATAGAAATTGAGCTTTCAAGAGCCATTGGCAGTTTTAAACTAAATAGCAGGAAGAAAAATCTTGCTTCCTTCTTTCATTTTGCATGATGCCGCACTGTTAAACCAGCTTTCAGATGCTGTGAAACTGGTAGGCTTTGCAAGTCTTTCACTTCATTGTAAAAATAGGAACATGAGGTAGCAAAAACATGATTGGCCAAAAAACAGTTGTGGCTAAAGACTCTGAAGTTCAGGTACTCGATTGGAAGATTTCTGAAGAGTGGTGTTAGAAATCTTGAAATCCTTGAATGAAAAGCAAAAGCTCATCTTAATTTTTATTCCACAGCGTGACAGGATCAGCTGCATCTCAACTATATGTGGCAGGACAGAGACTTGTCTACTCTGAAAGAAATTGCTAATGATAAAGATTATCCTTCCTCTCCAAGTTCTTGTAGGGCTTTGGTATTATTAGTGTTAAGGTAGATATTAGGAAAATTTAAATCTTCCTTTCTGGATCTGAATTTCTTTTTTTATCTTGGCTGTGGGCATACAGAATTTGTTCCCATTTTCTCTGCAACACATTTATGTATTTGAAGAGTGTCTCCAGATTATGTAGCTTTTAGGCTAAAGACTGAATCCAGCAACTCTGATTTCTATGCGAAATCCAATACTTAAAGTCACTTCTCTACATCCTGCTTTTTGGTTTCTGTTTATTTTCAGAAGCTTGTTTTCCTCTGCATATTGTTCATTTCAGTCCTCATAATACTGTAGGCTATGATGATACTAATGTAGTAATTTGATTTCCTTTTGCTAGAATGCTATAATATTTGCTCTTCTTCAGCAATTAGAAGATTTATGTTGCAATTTTAAAGCCCATGCTTAAATTAAGAATGGGGGTAGGGGAGACAACCAAGCACTGCTAGGTATGTGTGCCTGATGTTATCCTTTACTGACAAAGTAGGCACTGGGAGTGTACAGAAATGAGACCATTCAATGGTCCAGCCAGCAAATGGATTCTGAGCTGAAAGCATCCTGGAATGAAGAGTCAAGGGCTGCTGTCAACTTGTTCAGGGTGATGAGCTGGATCCTGGTTATCTGGCATGTTTGTGCCAACAGCAGGCAGTTTGTTTAGTTGTGCCCTCTGGGCACTGATGTCAGTCAAAACTGAGGAGGTGAAATGCACCACCTTTCTTCCAGCCTTTTTTTTCTGTGTGGAGGAACAGAAAAAGAGCTGATGATCAGAGTTGACAAGGAAGCCTAAGCTAGGGGTCCAGGAGGAGAACTTGCCCTGTTTCCAGAAGCACTGGAGCGCATCTCACCTCTCCTGCCATGCACCAGTGAAGACTGGATGGTAGCTGGTGTAACATCCACACAAGTGTTTTCCATATGTCCCAACAGTTCTGTGTGTAGGGACAGGTACTGTCCTCCACCAAGCTAGCCAGGACCTCTCATAGAGTATCAGAAAAGCCGGTGTCATGTAAGAGCCTGGTAAAAGTTCCTATAGGTGTGTATGAGTATGAAGAGTCCTTTAGCTGTCACAGATGCCAGGAGCCAGCTCTATTGCAGAAGACTAGACATGAGAGATGCTGCTAAGAAAGTAAATGCCATATGCTCCTGAAGAATTAAAATGCTGCTCCTGTGCCAGGGCTTTGCTGCAAGGCAAAAGCAGAGGTTGCTGCATAACTGATTCTCTGGGTGCAAAAGGATCTGTTAAAATCAGTAATTAGTGCCTTCTCCCAGCACTCAGTTAATTATTAAACTTCGTGAGCCATCATTGTCCATCTAAGAACTTGCTTACCTCTCCTTAGCTCTTCCAGCTGGATACCGTGTGCCTTGCAGCCCTACCAGCAGTTGGTGTGATCAGCGTTACTCTACCTGAAGGCAGCTGAGAGTGCCAGTACATAATTTCCCAAACAATAAATCCAGCTACCTGATACTTCACCCCCCTGATAAGATCCTTCCAGACATAGTAAAGTTGCTGCCCAAATTCTAGCTGCTGACACAGTGTGGTAACCCAGTGCCTGGTGTCAAATCACAGATGATGACAAGGTTGAGAAACAGGGCAGTAGCAGATGCAACCTTGGCATTTCCACAATCAGTGTTCAGTGTTCTGGGGGAAAAAAAAATTTAAAAAACCCCTCAAAGTTACCAGCAAAGTAACAGACCCAGTGAAAGAGGTTCCAAAGTGATCTAAACCAGTGGATTTTATTTGTAGATGATGCGTTTGCTACAATCACATGACCATCTTTGGTGGTGATCACCACAGAAGATGAAAACATGGAAGAAGCAATCATTATGTCCTTTGCTCAGAACCTCTTGTAATCTACTGATGAAATTGTAAGGAAAGAAAACCCTTCAGTATGGCTATTTGTGCCACCAGCAAGGTTAGGAAATCTTGTGGAGAAAGAATGAAAGTGTGTGGGTGAAGCTACCTGCTTACCCACCAGGGGTTTCATCTTGTTCTTCTTCCCTGCTGCTGTGCAGAGCAACTGATCCAGACAGCAGGATGAAGACAAATTGGCTTCTTTACCCTCACTGACTGTGTCTAAACAGAAAGTGAAGCGAGCCAAAGCTGGAGACAAATGTAAATGAGGACTCTCAGGATGTGCAAAATACGTGGTTTTGTCTGGAACCGAGACAGGAAGGAAGAATTCCCGTTGGAGTAGCAGAGGGAATGGTAAGACATTAAAATCAATTAGCTAGAGCAGACTTGGGCTAGCCTTACAGCTAAAAGGCCTTGAAAAGGCCTTACAGCTAATTTGCTGGAGTGTGGGAGGGCAAGGAAAAATATACAAATACCTTTAATGAAAGCAATGTGGGAAGCAGCAAGGATCTGTCTTCTCTTCCTTTATAAAAGAGCTAAATGGCCGAAACATGAATTAAGAGTCCTGTTGCTAAGGGAGCGTATATGGAAAGAGCAGAGCATATTGAGAAGGGAAGGAATGGAAAGCCATGCAGGTAACTGCCACCTGCACACGTCACTCACTGGCACGCAGAGAACCCCTGATGCTGGGCGAGTCACCTCTCGCGCAGCCTCGTGGGAGGCTGTGGTAGGGCAGCCCAAGGTGCCCTTGCACGACCACCGTTTGGCAAGGAGAACGAATCTGAGGGGAAGCTGCCGGCAGTACCCAGGCTCTCCTCTCACAGCTCTGCTTCTCAGGTCCATGTAAACCTCTGGTGTAAGTACTACGGTACTGCTATGCTCCTTTTATGTAGTCAGAGCCTTTGCAAAGCATTTACAGAACCTGCTGCCCTGACCTCGGTGCCTTCTCCCAGCACTCTGCTCACCCTACAGCTGGAGAGCCACCAGCGTTTTACCCACACAGCTGCAGCTGTTGGGATTTAAGAGAATTTTGTCTCCAATTTAATGCTCCTTACAATCCTCTTTTGCTATGGATCTGCTTGTGTTTCTCACCTTGGGGCGTGCAAATGCAGAGAAGCCCAGATTTGCAGAAGCGCTTGCTGTTTCAAACTGATGTTGGGCTGGAGTACAAGTATAATGTCGTGAGTATTCAGTGATGCACAAGATCCCATATTATTCACTATATTTAGTGGTATTCCTTCTCCATCACAGCCTTCTGTTTGCAAAAGAGATTATGGAAAAAGTCCATACGAAGTCTATCAAGTACTTGATACTGTAGCGGCAAGCGTCATGAAACAAGCCATCAGTGAATGAATAATGCTGTATCTATAGCAGGATTTCAATAATAGGTAGTAAATGGAGCCAGGGATACATACTGAATGATGGGACTGCGGGTATCAACTGGTGCTTGAGTACAAACACACCTTGTTCTCAACAAGCTGGTGGGGTATGTGAGAAATGCACGGCGTTTCCTGGGGCCCTACGTGTATAACAGTCTCAGCTAAGGCTGTCCAGTCACGCTTAGCTCTGCAGGAAATTCTGAGCTGTATGATAAGAGATAATAACTGGGATATAAGCTAGCAGTAATTTATGACAAGGAAAGTAATTTTACTTTGGGCTTACCAACATTAGCAGGTATGAGAAGGAAGAGAATCTTCTCAGACCAGGTAGGACTCCATCACCGCACTTTTCTGTGTTGATTACAATCGGAAGGAGCTGAAATACAAAAATGTTATATAAAAACATATTTATAGCATAGACTTCACCTAGATCAGAATTTGGCTAAAGAGCACGCAATCTATTAGAATAATGCAGAATAAAAGAGATATGAACTATTCAGATTAGTATTAATGAACTAGATTTATGAACTAGAATTAATTAACTAGATTAATAAACAGATTAATATGAAGAAGGGAAAGAAAAAGCCAACTGTGAAATCAATGAAATCTCTTCTTGAAACATGGTTCAGATAACAAACGTGAGCACCCCACTTCCACGCAAGGTATGAAGTTAGCACCAACAATTAACACTGAGCTTTGGTTCAGGATGTTGGGCGACCCAGGTGTGTGTACCAGTGGCAAGCTTCATTCTCTCTTTCCTGGACCCATCACCTGCCCACACCGGGGCTGAGGGTCTGTCAGCTCCTGCTAGCTGAACAACAAATGTTTTATAGACAAGGGCTGTGTTCCCCAGCCACCCTGGAAGCGAGAAACACTGCCTGTGGGGTTACTCTGCTGCTTCATGAGCATTTAGAGGATTAACTTAAGCCTTAGTCCAGATTTACTCTGAAATGTCCCTTTTGCAGCCAGGCCACTTTACTCAAGAAATGGCCATTGTGTTTTTTTCCTTTCCAGAACTTTCTCTCTCCTTAATGGACTATGTCAGGGCTGTCAACAAGGCTTTCTGTTTAGGCAGAGATTATTTGGTACATTCACTTTCACTTACTACACATTAGAAAGTCATGTTCCTCCTTTTTCCACAATATTACAGCCTAAATATAGTGAGGTAAATGCAATTTGGGATAGTGATTGCATCATTACTGAAAGGGGAGGCAGGATGGGAGAAAGGATGCTTGGGAAAGGAATGTGGCTGTGAAAACCACTGCTGGATGCAGAAGAGATAATGCCATGAACCAGCAAGAATACCAATGAGAGAAAGCAGACTAAAGAGCAAAGGAGGGAAGAAAGTAGGGTATGATGAAGGTAACGTAAATAAGGCAATTTTACTGTAGCCTGATTTTAAAGACAAGAAAGAGCTCATGGAGACCTTCATCTGTGGAGAGGGAAAGAGGATGAGGGCACCATGGTCTCCAGAGAAAGGTTTCGTCAGCAATGATGTACTGGATGGATGGCGAGACAAGCAGGCCAAGGAGGGAAGAATTGTATCAGGCATGGCAAAAGGATGTGTTGGTACTTGGTTTTGCAAAGGTTTAACAAGATGTGGTTGAGGAGCCAAGTCTAGCTGTGAAATGAGGAAATTCAGTGTGACATTCCAATGCTGCCTGCTTCCATGGCAGGGGACATGCTGCCTGCTCCATCCCTGTCTGCCTACAGTCAGAGCTGTTCTTATCCTCCATAACAGTTGCAAGCCTCAAGCCACAATAATTATCTGTACATGACCTAGCACTGTGACTGCTCAATTTCCTTCATCTGAATTTCTGGAGATTAAGTAAAATGTAACTGTCAGTGGATTTGTGTGTTTCTATGAATGTGCAGCTTGTAAAGCTGACAAATAATAAGGGGAAAAATAAACTATGCTCTCTATACACTAATTGTGGATTTCAGAGGACAGGATTTGAGACATTTTCTCTCTTAAAAATGTTTGTTTATTAAATACAGTAACAATGCTCAGTAAATTAAAACCCACTCTTAACATCTTCTTTTGTTAAGAAATAAAAAGACAAGATACCAAACAGCAAGGAAATTCAACATCTTCTCCATCTCCTACACCCACAAATGTATCTCTGTTAAAAAAACCCAAAGCAAGTAGATTTACTGTTTGGCTTCTATCCAAGGCATGGATGTGGGGAGCTGAGCTCTTGTCCTTTTCCTCAACCTACACGGGGGTGGGAGAAACCAGCGCTGGTTCCCTCTGGGCTTTTCGCCATCTGTCTCTGCCTCCCCGTTTCTCCCACAGCCTCATTTGCCTCGCGTAACGCACAGAACATGTGTGGATGCAGATGCCAGACTCGGACTTGCCAAAAGCTCTTTTTTTGACCAGGGGCCAACCTCGCAGCTTGCGTGATTCCTTTATGAACCCTGAGCACGTACCATCTTTAAAATATACTGACGTGTCTTTGTGCAACACCTGATTTTATAAAGGATCTTCATAAAATGCCTCAATGAATGTATGTGCCTACCTACTTCATACAAATATGTAAGTGCTACTGGGGGATATTTCCGTGGATTAAAAAAAAAGAATAAAAAAAAAGCAATATGCTTTAGCAAATGGGAGGGGACACTCTGCCCCATGCTGACACCTAAGTGTGCTGATGGTCAGGGTGAAATTTCCATCTCATTTTTAGGGAGAAAAGTAATTTGTTAGACAAACAAGAAAAAGAAGATGACAGGTTTGTGTGAGGGTTTTTTTTGTTTGTTGTTTGTTTATTTTTTTCTGGTTAAGATTTGTTTTGAACACTACCTGAAAATACTGAAACTCTGCTCTGAGTTGCACCAGCTATTTGATAGCAACCTCTCTTTGCCCTGCCTTTGCATTGATGTCCAATTCTTAACTGAGCCAGGTCTAACTCAGTTTTTGTAACTTGTCTTGCAACTAAGGCAGCTGGTTCCCTGATTTTCTGGTCAGTAAAGACCTTAAAATGACCTTCCTTTCAGACAGTCTTTCCTCTCTCCCCTACAACCTCCCAGACGTGTTCTATGTCACCCTGTTTTCTGGCAGAGTCCCCACAGCCACAGACAACCCCGTGGGTTTAAAGACGTCGGCTTTCTCCTCATTTTCTCCATCCTCCTTTGGTTGAAGGAGATCTCTGGGAATCTGGATGTTCAGCTCCCTCAAACTCAACTCTCCTGCCTTCTAAACTGATAAAATGGGTAGAGCTTCATCCCTGAGTTGATATCTTCATCCTGCTTTGGAAGTGGTAAGGAAGAAATATTTGCTTAAGCTTTTTGACAAGTGGTGCTCTAGGCATGTGAATGCTTATTTGATTATTCCTTCTTAGTAATGGTGGCATATTTTGAAATATTACTATCTTCCTTTCAGCAGAAGAATATTCCCACAGTAATGTAACATCTCATTTTTAAAAGGGGAACAGAAACTTCAGCCTGGACGTGCTCTTCAGAAGTCTGTAGTTACATACTTTTGAAATATCTTTCTTTTAATGAAAATGTATTGATTAAATTGTAAGTTAAGCATGAATTTTTATTTCAGTCTTTCTTAGGATATTTTTAGTTCTCTGGATTGTGACTAAGGACCATGTGCTTTAGCTGAAAACAAGTTGTTGTATGTGTTTAAGCTGTTTTATTCAGATCTGGGTGTGTCTGAAAAGAGCTGGATATGGGATGCCATGAGCTGTTCTCCACTGCTTTCACCCACGTTGGCATGCAGTTTCTCACCACCACAGATTTCAGTTTAGACTGCCATCTCCAGTTCATCCCTGATATTGTTTAGTATGCATTGGATATGTTTGATAGGTGCACTATATGCATATGTAGCTATCATGTAGATATATACATGCATGCATAGGTGTATAAAGTGTTGTTCGGTATGTATCTAGCTTAAAAGATGTTGGGCATAACACTGCTTAGCTGGATTCAGTTACTAACCAGGCATCACCTGAAGGTCAGGGGGACGTCTGGCTCCTTCAAACCATGCTGACGACGTTTCCCAGGGCTCACAGATGTCTGGAGCCGATGTGGGTCTTGCGTGTGCCCTTCTGAACATCCTCGACAAATGTGCCTGGCCATCTCTCATCTGGCAAGAAACCTGATGCGATCTTCTTTTACAGCCGGGCTCCAAGGGGATTGTACATTATGGGCTGAGAAAAAGTTATTGATCTCTGAAACATTCAGACAGAAGATATTTTAAGGTTTATTTTAAAAAAAACCCTCAAACACACAAAAAAAAAAAACCCACTACTTTGAATCTTGACCCATAAAAAGATCGACTGGGTAGAATTTTCAAACTAGACTTTTGCTACACAGTCATCCCATCTATTTTTTCTTTCTTGCCAGGACCCAAGTTCATGAGCGTTTCTTTCTTCTGGAAAAAAGCGATAACTTCACTGTACCTCATGTTTAGTAACTGTCATCGCTTCTACTTCCTGATTTCATTTAGCAGAGTCATCAACAGTCATATGAGAAAGCAAGAACCCTGAACTGGGTTTGTGGCAAACAAATTAGTAGTGTTTGCACTTGTATTTTGAGGTAAGTACTGAGGTACCTGAGAGGTTGTGTGAGAAAATACTTAAATGAGTGAGATAATTGAGTGGCAAATCTAGCAGAAAGAAAAGATTCTTTTCAAAAGGATTTTTTTTTCCATTGATCACTTCAGCTGTGTTCTGTTATGGCTTCACTTAGCAAATGAGTGCCTGGAGCGAGATGACATTTAGTAAAATTAATCATGTCTCTTCATGGTACTGAATAGTTTGCTTCTTTCACTTGCGTAATGTATGTTTTAAGGCTTTGTATTAATACGCGGCACTCCTTTTGAACGGAACTGAAAGAAGAGAGATCACTTGTATTAAACAGAGCCTGAACTGTGAATTTGTCTTGAATGGCAGCTTAGGTGCTTCTTTAATAGGGACAATAGAAATATCACTTGTTACATGAGTGTACCAAGCTAGTAATGAGTCAAGGTAGCGTAATGAGTAATTGCTCTTTGCCTTATGCAAACATTTGGATTTAGACATGTACTTTTTTCTTTGTAGTATATTATTATTATTATTATTATTATTATTATCATCATCATCATCATCATCATCATCATCATCATCAACCTTTGTGTGTAGCACCGAATCGGAAATCCATTGGAGTGTGCTTCCAGGAGCCTGAGGAGCTGGACTCCACTGGCACCTTGGTTTTTAAATACTTTCTGCTCACTGTAAAGGCACTGGAGATCCAGGAGTGAAATGCATAAAATTACTGCAAAATATTAATACCTGCTGTAGTTCCAGGGGAAGAAGAAACAGTGGTGCTTGAAGGAAGAAAGGCATAAAATTAATAACTGTGCTTTAAGTGGGCACATTTCACAGTGTTTTGATCTTCTAGGAACAGAGAGGATATAAAGGAAGCAGAGCTGAAGAAACCAACACAGTCCACTCCTGTCTTTCAATAAAAGACAGCTTAACAGAAAGAAAAGGAAAAGCTGTTTATTAAAATACATTTTTTAAAAGCCCCATAAAACACCGCTGTCTTTCATACATAAAAGGAATTGGTCATAGTTAGTTTTATAATGTAAGCAATAATATTCTGAAAATTAAAATATGTAGAGGAAAATTTATAAAAGTGAAAAAAATTGCTTAGTGTTTTGGGTCTTTTACTAATACATAAGGAACGTGAGATGAATATTTTGGTTTATAAAGAACTGCACAACGGAATAATGTTGACCTTTTTCAGAGGTGTATTTGTGACTTTATAACTGAAAGGGAAGCTGAAATATTTGAAATGTGGTTTTCTTTGGTATGCAATTGAACTATAAATGATCTTTTTGTAGTTAAAGGCCATCTGTATGTTCTAATTTTAAAAGTTTTGCGATTTATTGGCAGGAAAAACTTCTGCCAGTCTTGCGCCAATGAGGACCGCAGTCCCTTAAGCAGAAGATCCCGTCACCCTCAAACGCACAAGGACACAGCCAGCGATCCCCGTCCAGCTTCAAGTCCCATGGCATAGGCTGGAAGAACAAATTTGATGCCATTGCTACCATAAGAAGGTACCACTTTGTACAACTGCAGATTTATTGGGGTTTAATGACTTTAAATATTGCCGACATTCTGGGAAAGCTACTATGGTTTTCCTCATGATGACTTTTTCACTGGCAGACTAGAAAATCCCAGGATAGAGTGGCTCCTACCAGTTGGAAAAAATCCTGGAGGATTTTTTGTTCTTTTGATACTGCTTAAGAAATACTACCTGTTTCTTAAGATCCTGGAAAGTATTATCCCACTCCAAACAGATTGTGCAAACACAGAAGGAGAGAGAGATTCAAAGGAAATGCAATGTATCCTGTGTGTCTGCTGAAATGTTTCCGTCTAACGAGTGGGGATTGGTTTTTTTAACCGGCCTCTGGATTTTTGTCACATTGTCTTGACAAATCTTGTTCTATGAAGAAATATGTCATCGAGAGAGTCATGGAAGAAAAAAAAAAAAAAACGCATTTCACAAAAGTACAGTTTTGTGACTTGATGACTGTGGTTTCTCGACACTGTTTCAATGAGACATTTATTTCTCATGCCATACAGTATCTTTCAGGAGGGTGGAGTTTTACACAAATACACACAAGCAAAATCGTGGTTTTACGCCTCTGATATTGTCCTAACAAGACGCTTGGGCAAGTAAACTGCAAAAAAAAATGTCCTGCAGCAGCACTTTTTAGGCTCCAAGTCCTGGTGTACGGTGAAAATACCGCTTGAAATTCTTGCTCAAAGCCGTGAGAAGAGCTGGGCGGCCTTTTTTCTTTTTCTTTTTTTTTTTTTTTTTTCTTTCCCCCCCTTCTTCCCCACAGCCTCTCGCTGTTTCCCCGCATTTCATCATGCAGCAGCCGCCGGCGAACCATCCCACAAACACACGCTGAGAGGTTGTGGCAGCAGAGAGCTGAGTTTGGGGTTGCCTTTTTTTTTTTTTTTT
>WHYT01015570.1:97471-185924 GCA_009806455.1 Tetrax tetrax | reverse complement strand
GGAGGGGGGGGACCCAGAGTGGTGGTGGATGGGGGTTCCCCACGCCAATATCTGTCCTTTTGAGAAAAAAAAAAAAAACTGCGAATTTCAGGGGCTGGAGGAAAAATATGCGGCTTGTCCAATTCCCAAGCCGGAGGCAGGAACAGCCAAAAAGTGACTGACACCTCGCGTGCGCCTGGGCTCAATTTATTTCCATAACAGGCTCATCTCTGATACAGGCTAAATATGTAAATACAGACCCATCCCCAGTTGCAGGAAAAGTTCATTCTTTGCCAGGAGTTTTCTTACGAGCAGGTGGCGTATGCGTGTAAAGGAAAAGGAGATTTGTGGAAAATTCTTGGTTTCTTTGAAGGATAAAAAAGTGACCTTGGTTATTACGGGCAACATGCTTGGATTCAGGCAGTGAATGGAGTGGAATTAATGCCTTTTCCTGTACAATTTATGTTATGCTCAAGCATTTTTTTAAACAGGATTAAAACTTTTATTATGTTTCTGATAAAAAATTAGATACCAGCTTGTTTTTCTGAATGGTGACAAATAATAAGCGTACAAGTTTGCCGCAAGATTATCACCGTTGCAATGGACTTTGACTGTTAGGACTCACTAAGGTTGTATGCTGCTACTGTACTGAATCAGCAGTAACTCTCGTAGCATTAGCCAGTCTGAATTGGGCAGTTACATCTTTATCTTGAAATTGCTTATTTTTCCTTCCTATCTGCTGTGATAATTTAATTTTTCTCCCCCGCGCTGGAGAAGGCTATTTGTTTTTGGGGGCAGATGAGATGTAACCCGCAGGCTTCCCTGCTGCTGGGTGGCTGAATGTTATCGGAGCGCTCTTTGCACGGTTTTCTGGCCTGTTCTCATTTGATAAGCCTTTGGCAAATCCAACATCAAAGAAGAATTTAAAAAAAAAAAAAAAAGATTCAGCATACTGCAATTTTCACTTTAAGCGTAAACACAATTAAAAATGACTTTTAAATACAGTTTTGATCAAATTTTCTCTTTCTTTGAACAAGTATCCTGGTTTCTTTTGACACTGCTGCACACTGATTAGAACAGGATGTAATTACCGTTGCTTGACTCTTAATAATTTATGTAATGCATATGTCCTAGGTAAACATTGCAGGCCATGGTTGCCAATCAAAAATGTCAGAATGCTTTATATTATAATTTCACTATTGGAAAAAAAAATCACAGGCATCCATCTGAGACCTAATCAAATCCCTCTGATTTTTTCCTGAGTTTGAACAAACTAATTCTTGATGCACTTTCTCATTTGAAATGTTACTCCAGCTGTCTGCAGCTGAGTCCTCTTGGTTTTCATTGAAATGTCCCAAAATGCAAGTAAAATGACAGTATGAAATCTGCAAATGTTTCACAACTGTTTGCTTTAAGCACTGAAGGGGTTAAAAAGACTGAAGAAATTACCAGTAAGTCCCAAAGTGCTTGATGAAAATGAGTTACCAGGGGAGAACAATGGGCACAGTATGGCCTTTATGCATCATCTGTTCCTAAATGGGGTTTATTAAAAAATCAGCACTGGCAATAACATGGTTTTTTTTGGTTGTTGTTTTGTTTTTAAAGCTTTTGTGAATGGATTTAAAACTATCTGATTTATTGTGGATATTTTTTTTTCCCCAGCTGATGACAATAGGATACTGTCAGTGGGTTAAGGTTGCTCGCAAAGGACTGCAGCGACTGGCCCTAGATGCGATACTGATCAAATATAACTCAGTGATGCGAAAATAAAAGTATAGATGTTGCTCACGAAACTTCTCCATGACGTAAACAAATAATAAGGTGATTAAAAACAGTGACCAGGCATTTGCCCAGAACAAGCTGGATCTGTTGGTGAGTTGAGGTCAAACAAACTGGTTTTCAGTACCAGCAGACGCAGGCTTAGACAGCCAGTAAGAGAAACGCATTTCCATGGGTGTGATTTGCACCTGACAAAATGGTGATTTAGAAATATTTTAGATATTTCAATCAGACACCTTAACCCGAGCCCACACTGGGCCGCTGTGAGACAAAGGACTTGTGTGGCATGGAAGGGAGAGTACCTACCAGAGGGACTGGTACTTGGTCCTGTTGTGTGGTTTTGTATTTTGTCAGTATTTTTAAAAGGAAGTTAAAAAGCTGGAGAAGATAGTGGAAAAATTATTTAAGGGCTAGAGAAAAGCATCAGGGTAAGAGATTTTCCTTGGGAGGTGACTGGATTACAGTAAGGAGGTATGGCCATGGAGATGAAATAAATGGCCTTTTAATTACAAAAAGAATAATAAGAATTGATGACTGGAAGCAGAAGGCAAACACAATTTAGTAATAATCAGACATTAATTTTTAATGAATCGTGGATCAGCTGCTTAAAGGAACCTTTGGGTTTCCTATTTCTGAAAGTCTTCAAATCAGCTGGGGAAATCAGGGTCAGTAGTGTTCATACAGCCTTGGGTGGGTTCTCAGCGAGGACTTGGGCAGTGGGCTGTGCAGTGGCGGCGGCAGGAGTAATTATGGATGGTTTCACCACACAGTCCATGGTCTCTTCTAGCTGTAATTTTTGTTAAGGTGAAGTGTGGGGCTGTTTTTCCCCTCTTTTGATGTTTCCCCTCTTTCTGATGTTTTGAAGTCTTTCATCTCGTATGTTTCATTGGGCTTCCAGGCTTGAAAGTCCTCACAGTTTGGGGCAAGCATTTCAGTATCCTCAGCAGAGTACATGGCTGTGATATAATGAAAGGGAAATCTAGTCTGTCATATGAAAATCTTCATGTTAAATCTGACTGTGGTGTTTCATGGTTTTTTTTTGTGTTTTGTTGAAGCTTGATGTACAAACCAAGTCATAAAATCCTTTCTGAATAGGAGTGTTTGAACTATTATAACTGTGCCATACCGTTAGGCAGGAAGCAAGAGAGGAGACTTAATATGCCAGGCTGGAATATTAAACACAGCAAACGTAGTTGAGGAAGCGGATGTTATAATCTTATTCCAAAATAATTTAAATAAACATGATTATTTTATATAGCATGTTGTATTTTCCTCCAGTGTTGGCACTTGCACAATTTCTGAATGCCACATTAATCTGAACTAAGACACACCTCTTCTAAAAATGTGCGGCCCTGCTTGTTTTTCCTGACATAACAGTTTGGCTTTCTATTCATATCCTAGGAAGGAGAGAGTCCAGAAGTTAAACAGTTTCTCATGATTTTATTTATCCTTTCGAAGTGCAACAGAAAGATGGATTTAATAACCAGAGCATTAAGTGCAACTGGCTTGTGACGAGGCAGATGGGAGGAAACCTTTGAGATGCTGAGGGCAGAGAAATCAGAAAACTCGATTTCCTAAAAGTGCAAATAATAAATTTATGGGTAAGAGCTTTGAGTTGAATCTAGCTCTGTCAATGTCTGTAGAGTATTATTAGCTTTCTGCAGGACATCCTGCTTCAGCTGCACTGGAGCAAGGCCCCATACTGGTACTGGTTGAACATCTAGAGAAGGCAGGGTTAGAAACCCACGGCATGAAAGAAAACAAGTAATGTTGTCCTGCCGGGCCCCCGAGGTCAGCAAGCCCTGGAGAAGCACAGCTGGAGGAGGAATACCATGTCACCTTGGTGAGGAGCTGGGGATTTTGACAAAGTTGTGTTCTGAGGAACATGGTGATTTTGTTCATTATGGTTTTTAAATTAATATTATGACATTCCTACTAAATTAATTACCTAGAATTTTAATTAATGTGGGATTTGTGACCGTGTAATAGGCTTCTCTTAGAGCCCAGAGCCTGAAACACCGCACGTGGTGCCAGCCATCTGGAGAGGGGAAGAAAGACGCTGATGTGCAACAGTGCTTGCAGCCCTGGCCAACACCAGATTACTCATCCACCGTCAGGGTTTGTGCAGGCACGGGCAGGAGGACGGAGCAGACGTGCTCCAAGTTGCCCCTCTGGGCCCTGTAAAATTAGGATAACAACACTTCCTCTTTGTCCAAGAGTTTTGTTGAAGGCACAGAACAGAGATTTTTAAGTAGATGTGCTATGGTACATGCATTCACTGATGTGTGCATTGCATAGGCTTAGGTAAATAAAGCACTTGGATCACTCTGGTAGATCTATCTCATTGAACTCTCATTTTACAAAAACTATTCAGTATTTAACCATGTGAGAAAGTTGAGTGTGATTCTGTAAGCAGAAATACTGTGGGAGATGAAGAGATGGAGCACCCCTCTCGTGTTGTGGCTGTGTTGTCTCAGGGTGGGGTTGCTCATCTCATCTTTCCAGGCTTCCTGACCTAGCAGATCTGTGCTGGGCTCTGCTGCAGTGTGCTTCAGTAGGTTGCAGCATGAGAAATGAGTAACTTTTCATTCCCATGGTCTCAAATTCAAGTAGCAGCAGAAAACATTCACCTGTTATTAAAATTTAACTAGAGGTCACCGTATTCCTGCTGGTGATATTTGGCCATCTGGAGCTGTGTGCATGCAGATCTGTGGCGATAAGCCACCCTTAGGGCAGAACGTTTTTTTGGGGCACTGGACACCTGGGGGTTTAACCTCCCTGGGCCAGGGGACGTGAATTCTGCTGCTGGTGCTGGGGCTGCCAGTGCCTGCGCAGAACGCTCGGTCACCGTAGCCGTGGTGCATGTCACAGTGAGTTTGCTGCGACAGCATCTTCACAGAGCAGTCAGGAGGTACTGTTCTCCTTCATAAATTTAAGCCTGAGAAGATAGCCACGAGGGTTGGAAAACATTAACCTGATGAAGTGCAGGGAGTTTCAAATGGATTAAAAATGAGTCAAGAGCTTCTTTCTTTTGAGAAGAACTGAAGGACAGTTAGTTTTACGTTTGCGGGCTTGCTGGTAGTTGTTTGGCCTCCTTTCAAAGTCATCTACCATCCTTGTGGTGGATTTCCCTGTAAGCATCTGGTGTATGAACTCCAGAGGTGGGTGTGGTGGCATGTCCACAGAAAACCTGGAGGAAAACTCTGATGCCACGGAAGGGAGATGGAAATGCTCCCAACTCTCTGCAAATCAGTGTAGATTTTTTTTTTTTTTTTTTTTTTTTTGTATGAACGTGACTGTTGAAAGCGAAATTTTAAATACATGACCACTTCTGGCAAGGTCAGCATTAGTTCTGCATATGGATTTCATAGAATCAGCTATATATAGATAGTTTGCCCACTGACCCAAACCCACTTGTCTTAATTTTTGCATTTCTCAGAATGTAAATGAAGTCTTTCCTAAATACTGATCTTATTTTCTGCAGTCCTAATGAAATTAAAGTAAACAGTGTTGTGTTTATTGTTAACCTCTGTCTTCAGCTGTATCGGTTACACCACCGTGAAGCATTCATAGTGGCTGCTGAGCCTCCAGACAGGGTTTGGATGCCAGAGGTTTCTTTGGTCTGACTTTCTGGGTTTTTCAAAAAATTAGTTGTTACTCAGATATAGGCTGATATTCGAGAGGTTATTATGAGGCAGATTTTAACAGTTTTAAGCACATGTCTTTTCAGCATGGCACACTTGGAAACTCTCCCTTTAATTTTTATGCAAAAGAATACGATGTGCATGAAAGTAATGTGTTATTTTTGACAAAGATGTTTATAGATGAAACTTGAGATTCTTGTGGGGTGAAAAGCCCTAACAAAACTTGTTAGATCAATTCCTGATGGAGGCAGGGTACAACGATACTTATTTTCTACAAATTTTTCACATTTCTTCATCAGTTTGATTTTTTGATTGAGCTTAATTTTTCCATCAGCATCAAATGCAGGAAACTGAGTGAAGTTTGTAGCACATGCAAAGTTTTCAGAAAATACTTCTTTAACAAATTGACTTTCGTACTACAACAGCTCTAGAAGATTTGCAGCCAGTGTTTCAGGGGAAATGTGTAAGCCAGAGCCTTCAAAATAATATTTGATAAAATCTTGAGTGAGCTTACTGTAAAACTAGCTGATATGCAACCACTGAGTAATACTGCCAGCTCCTAACTGAAGCCTAAAGTCCTCTGTGCGCTGATGAAAATCTCCAGAAGTGTTCCTAAAACTGCATCTATGTAGTGGGATTTTTGCAAGGCATCCACTGAGTGCCTGGATAAATTTAATCCAAAGGAACACAAGCCCCGTTGTTCACAGAGGCCGTAGGTCCTAATTGTCTGAGTGGTCGTGAAAATATGATTCTAAATTAAAATAAAAATTTTAAATAGGTTTTTTTTTCCTGTGGTTTATTATTCTGTGGTAAACAAAGCAAATGCAAAAATCTAGATGGTAAATTTACATTTATGAAAGATGCAAGAAGTGCTAAGTGGTGTCAGTGCCTAAAGGACTGAAAAGAGAGAGATACATAATTCTGTGCCAAAGCTCTACATGGAGTGAAAGACAGAAGGACATGATACCATCCTAGAAGGAATTAGGAAGATGATGTTGGATAAAATGGGGATTTGGGGAGGAATGGTATGCCTGTGTTTTTAAATGAATTCTAAAAACTGAAGCATCTCTGAGAGGAGATGTCTAGCAAAAACAAATTACTAGCATAAGGAAGCTCAAACTGTTTTTCTAATCACAGAGAAGCTATAGAAGCAACTTGACAGTAGCTAAGGAGGAATAAGAGCTTTAATCTAATCGATGGACATACAGTGATCTTCCTAAATATTTGGAGTTAAAATGCATGTGTTACACTTGGCAGGACTGGGGTCAAATCATCTGCAGCCTGAAGAAGCAGCCTGGCTGTGAGAGATGCTGTATGTAATGCCCTCACTTTAAAGGAGAGGTGGTTGATGATACTGTAAATGATATTGTGGGAGGAAAAGAGCAGGTTCTAAAGTAGCCTTTACTATAGGGGAGACAAATCTTACAAAAATGGGTGACTGCAAGGTGAGTCCAGAGGAATTCATGTGCAAAGTATGTTCTTAATAGAGGTTTTTGAAGATGTATGTGTTTGGACCCACTTAGAATCCTAGAATAGTTTGGGGTGGAAGGGACCTTTAAGAGTCACCTGGTCCAACCCCCCTGCAAGGAGCAAGGACATCTTCAACCAGATCAGGTTGCTCAGAGCCCCATCCAACCTGACCTTGACTGTTCCAGGGATGGAGCATCTACCACCTCTCTGGGCAACCTGTTCCAGTGTTCCACCACCCTCATGGTAAAAAAACCACTTGCCATGGCGAGTGATGCTATGGTTTTGCAGCTTGGCTGTCGTGGTATTGACTGTCAGTGTGATGAGGACTGCCAGGCTCAATAGAGAGGGAACGGGAGTGAAAGCTAATAGCCCGTGATAAACAGGAGAGCTGACTAGTAAAAATGCTGTCATGTTGAGATTTAAAAAATCCAGCACTCAGCGGGAAGCGATTGCTAATGGTGTGCAGGTGCGTTGTGCAAGCACGGAGGCTCTGTCCGTCCCCGGATGTGCCAAGACTTCTGTGCCTGTGCCAAACCGCCGTCCCCAGCGAGTCCAAGGTTTCTGTGCACAGCTCGGTTAGCTGGCAAGCTCTGTGGTTAAGGGAGAGTTGTTTGTCTTGTCGGCAAGTGGTAAAGCAAATAAAATCACTTAGGTGGTGACTTATGTTGGGTGACCGAGCAGTTTCTTCTGGACTAAAATCTACGGAAATGAACATCACTGTCAGAGAACGATGAAGGCACAGTCTTTTGTGCACCAAGTCAGGATTCAGCTTTTTTTTTATGACAACGCTAGTTGTTTAAGGAGATATTTTATATTTAATGAGATAAGGCCCTACTCCAGGTATCTCTTGGTATGTTGAATACAGCTGAGAGTTATGTTGAACTGTAAGGGAGAAGTAAGGCTCAGGGAAATGAGACCCGAATCCTGCAAATATTTAATGGCACGGTGTCTGCAAGCGTAGGTCCTGGGATTTACTGCGAAGGTAATTAATATCCATGAATTCTTAATGACTGGGGCCTAAATAGTTTACCAAGGTACTGCTGGAGGCCTGGAGCAAAACTGGGGACAAAGTCCCTAGTCTCTTCAGTCCAAAGGCAGTTTTCCCTCTTGTGATTTGATGGTCCGTTGGCTGCTAAAGGGGGTCTCTGAAGGCCCCTTCCACCTGTTTTTAAATCAGCTCTTTGTGGCACTGGAGGCATCTATTGACAGATTGTGTTATAAACCCCAGCTCCTCCTTGTGTCTGTGAAGTGTCGTGTGGACCCATGATGCTGTTTAAATATTAATGAGTGAAAGTCGCTTTGTAAACTCTTGGTGCAGGCTAGTTGGATTTTTTTTTTTTTTTGGTGTTTCGTAGCTGGGCACTGCAGAAGGGCAACCGATTTTAACACCGAGCATACTAAGCTTAAGCAAAGCTAATGCATTGAAAGACAAGAGTTAATGTCGTGCTTTCAGCAGACAGGACAAACAAGATGTTACTGTTAAGCCTGAGGAAAGGACCTAAATTCAAAGTCCAAATCAAATCTCGCCAGCCGCTGAGAGAAGACAAAGATTTATTATTGTGGAGTCTAAAGTGGAGATTTATCACTGTGGTATATTCAATGATTAAGTGATTAAGTGCACTTAAATACAGCAATTAGAAGGATGAATGCTATAGGGCAAAAATGAAATGCAGTCATCATAAGATTCCTCTTCTGCACAGCATGCCCATGCCAGCTGCAACCATGAGATTTAATTTCCAGCTCACTTTCTAGAAATAAACTTGGCTTATTAAATGTCAGGCCTGTTAGGCTGATACGTTAGGTTTTGTGCTCAGCAGCAAGACACTCATGGGTCAGATTTAAAGCATAAGAAATGTTATCATCGTCGTCTCTTTATTTTGTAAGGCTGCCATTCATTTCTCAAGAAAATACACTTGTAACCTGAGAGGGCCATAGATGTTGATCTTCACAGAACTCAATGTTTTCATGGCACTGCCTGTCTGTTTTATGCTGAGGACCAAAAATTGTTTACAGCATGGCTTGATCTGGAGCAAGGTTATATGATCCACTAACGCACTTAATCTTCCATGTGAAATTTCTCTTGCTATTTTTAATTGCAAAGTTAACTTGATAGCAGTGTACCCAGCTAGCATGTTTTACACAAATCTCGGCTTAGAGTCCCAAACTAGTAATTTCCTCAGTTTTTGGAGAGAAAGTTAAACCAGACCCTGTTAGGAGAAGGCATACAGCTGGCCTGTCATACCCTGTGCAGGGGACAGAGAGTTCCTGAGTGCAACTCAAGCCACTTCTTGAGCAGAAGCCAACTTTGTGTGATGGCAGGGTGCTGCAGCCGAGCAGATGCGTCCTCCTTGCTGAGGGAAGGACCTGAAGAGGTCTCCTGCAGGGCTGCACTGATGCAGACCTACCGCTTTTGTAAGTCAGAAGTTTCCCCTAGATAGCACTTGACTTGATGGATTTATCTGCCTGTTCAGAGTAGTCTCCTGTACCATGCTGTGTTGTGTGGTTCAGAGTGCTTTCTGGTCTCTATGTCTGTCCAGCGCTTTGAGTCAGGACAAAGGAGGAGTGATACAAGCATAAGGAGAATCTCCTTAGCAATAAATACAGTCCTACATATTCCTAACTTGGATTTCCCTCCAGAAATTCTTGTCAAGAGTCTATGGTTTAACAGTGCCGATCACAGCTGTGTAAGCAGCAGCCCCAAAAGCCATGTGGGCTTGGGGGAACACAAGCCATGAGGAGCTCTCATTAGCTCCAGGAGTTCTGAAGATGTCTGGGCTGCAGGATTTCCCTAGACTTGGCGAGTGAGGATTTGGCCAGTGCTATAGTTGAGGACGTTTTGTCAGTGGCTCGGCGGGAGCCAGGGTTTTCACTCTTGATGTCCTAGCACAGCTCCCCTGCCTCCAGTGAGGAGTAGGTAGGAGCTGTGCTGTGTGGGACTAGAGAGGTGGACAGGGCTCTCTGGATCCCCGACTCCCAGTCCTCAGTCATATTTTGTTATCTTCCCGTAAACCACAGCATTGAAAGATTTTTCTGGAACTTGATAGCTCTGACGGTTAGAAAGCTTGCTCCTACTGCAGCCCAGATGCACTCGTGATTGGACGTGTTTGTGCTCATGATAGCTCTCTCCTTCACCTTCAGAAGCTGCACTGCTGCCCATAAGGACTGGTTCCCAATGCATTCACATGGGGTTTTCGCCTCCTTGTCATCCCCTTGTGTGGTCGAGTGAGTTAGGTTGTCCTAGCCTGCTCTCCTAAAATGACTGGATGTCCTTTGTTGTTCAAGTAATACTTTGCTCTTTCAGTTTTCTGTCAGTTTCATAATTGGGTAACCGGTGTTGTACATCATATGCCAAGGTAAGGCTTCGTTAACTGCCTTATGTAGTGTAATTAATCTTTCTCGCCTTCCACTGGAAATATTTTGCCGTGTAGTCATATGGTTAAAATTGCCCTTTTTTTTTTGTGTCAATATCTCCTTGGTAGACCAAAGCAGTATGTGGTCATACACTAGGTGTGGACCTCTCACTCCAGCTGTGAGGAGGAACCCTTGCTGGTCCCTTGCCCTTTGCACCATTAACTTTGATTTGGTTTCTCTTGCTGCTCATACCAGCCGCCTTCTGCACCCTTCTGGTTTTGGTAATGAAAATATTCAATAAGGTTCAGTTGACAGCCCCATGAGCTCCCCTTGCAGCCCAGTGCTCCCAGGCAAGCTGCAGTTTCTCCATCTCTGCCAGTTCCTCTCTCTCTTCCCCACGTCTCCTGTTTTAACTGTCTTCCTATAGCACTGTCGAATACTTTACTGAAATCCAGACAATTTAGAGCCATTCATTTTTCTTGGCTAGAAAATTAGCTATTTTTAATAAAGAGACACATCTGGTTGGTCTGACATGATTTATTTATTTTGCGTTTTATCCAATTTTTCATTTACCTCTATTGCTTAATTTATTGTTATCTTTAAAATTCTGAAGTTTCACATAGTACTGCTTTGTCAGTAGTGCAGCAGCTTGAGTCTACGTATTAAGTAAAAAAAATATGAGGTATTCTGGCATAGTTTGGGGATTTTCATCAGTTTATTAAAACTGTCTTGATGCTGGGCTTGATTTTTCAAATGACACTTCTTTCAGTAAGATGATTGATGTATATTCCCTTCATCTCACACTCAGCCATGTCTTGAATGTGTTAAGCTCTTTGAATTATGTCTCTGTTTCTCCTGTCACAGTATCTCCTTTCTTGCACTTATTTTTATTATTTTTTTCCTCCACATTCAACAGTTTTGTTCCCATTCAAAAGTGAAATAAGCGTTCACTTTGTTTTGGGGACTACTGTATGCTATTTCTTACCCTGCTGTCTCATTATTTTGTTGAAGTAATCTTACTGGTTTGCTGGGTTTATTTTGATATATATTAAGTGGTTTTATACAACTCTTAAGATACAAATCAGTCTGACTTTTAGCAAATACAATTTTATTTCTGTGCCTTTTGTCCTCCACCAAAGCAGGTCTTGTGGGTGTTACTTGTGCAGGGTTAGTGTTGCTTTATTTTAAAGCCTTGGCTGATAGATTGGTGTCTATGAGGTAGAAATTGAATTTAACTCTCCACAAATATTTTGAGAAAGTCTATGTTGCCTCCTTGAAGCAATTGGCAAAGCTTCTACTGACTCTAGTGAAATGACTGTGTTATCCCAGGAGTTTTTTTACATTAGATCGTGGTAGAAGAAGGTATTTGGTGTGAATGGCTCCCAAACAACCACCCAGGCATCTGAAATAAGTCTGCACATTTGCTGCTTCCCTGTGTTGGAACATCACGGGTATTAAGAAACTGAGAACTGGTAGCAGTGCAGCTCAGACAGCGTGAAATAAAGATATTTAGTAAGTATCATGTTAGAAAAAAACGACTTGTCTAAAACTAAATGGTGAAGTTTCTCATGTGCTTTTACATTTAAGGAGTTTTAATCAGTTGTCTTCTCACACGCTTTTTTGAATTCCTGAAATTGCAAGATAAATGTTCAGTTTTACAAGGTATTGTGAGCCCTCTGACAATATGACAAATTTTGCGTTCTATAAACCAAATCCAGTAATTAGTAAATCACTCAGCTGAAGATTCTGGGTGCTTGAAGTGCTATTCTGCTGTCTTCTAGAGCTCAGGTAGATCTCAAATTCCCCATTTTTCTGCAGGCCACATTCAAGCTGGCAGTGACTGATTATGGAACAACATCCTCATTAAGCAATTGGTTTTATTTAAGTTTCTGAATAACTATATAGTACTGTCCCCTGTGAATCTGAGGGTCTAGATCTATAACTATGCAGGTCTACAAATACTCTGTCAGTTAGGATGCAGAGTCAGCAATGTGCAGGGCTGGTCAGCATTGTTTGCTGCTTTCCTTAGGTGAGCTAGTAATACAGGCCTGAAATAAATATCCTGTAGTCTCTTCATTACAAATCTGTTCTTCCACAGATAAAAGTGGAGTTCCTCTTACTGGATGGCAGAAATGTGTGAGTTTGCACACCTCTCTGCTCTCCCCTTTACAGGAGGGCTCTTAGGGGCTGTTTTGTTTGTTGGTGCAAACGAGACGCAGTCACCGGTTGGTTTTCGTAAGGCAGATCAGTAGCTGTATATGCTGACCCAGCTTGGTTCCTTGTGAGAGCAGCTGCCACCCTAGAGATCACCCAAGATGGTGGGATCCCAGACCTTCCCATCCAGATTACGATCCCTTTGCATCTTTGCAGTGGACCCTTGGAGCCTGGGCCCTTAGAGCTACAGAGGCGGCTTGTTGGTTTAGCCCAGGGTGAACACTGGACACTTTCTTAGTTTAAAAGCAACCAACCTAAAAAAAAAAAACAGGCAGGGAGAGAGTCCACGGAGAGCTTCTGTGGCCATTGAGCTCCCGTACGTACACAGCCCTC
Organism: Tetrax tetrax; assembly: GCA_009806455.1. Lineage (NCBI taxonomy): Eukaryota > Metazoa > Chordata > Aves > Otidiformes > Otididae > Tetrax > Tetrax tetrax. The sequence goes on along the minus strand of WHYT01015570.1, from coordinate 173,154 downwards.
TGTAAATTGCAGTTGTCCTCTTTCCAGCGCGCATGCATGTGACCCTTCTGCACAGGCACAAAAGTCAATAATAAACAGTAAATGAATAATGAAAGGCCTGCCAACCAAAATCTCTCTTGTTTAATTTCGTAGGTTTTTTTTTCCTTTTCTAATCTAGTGTGACAGAGAAGCATTTATAAGGGAGAAGGATGCCAGGAGCTGTGAAATGTTATGGAGCCTTTTCTCAGAAACGTCTTTGTTTTAAGGAGCAGAGGGGCTGGTGGGGTCTGAGGGGGCTGACATCCCCTCATGGGGCCTCACGTGATAGGCACTGCAGGCTGTGGCAGTGGGGGTCCTGGGCTTGGCCCTCCAGAAAATTTCTCCTTGCATAAGGATCAGAAACTCATTAGGCTGATGGAGTAGGTAGCAATGTGTCTTGTGCAGGACAGGCTCCGTGGTTCTCTGCACCTATTTTTATTTGTATAGGGAAGCAGTATCCTATAGCCATGCCCTTACCAGCTGTACCTGAGCCTGCCCTTTAATTATGGGCTTTGTCCTCTTCCTTTGCCCCTCCCTCCTTAGATTTTTATCTGCCTTTGGTCTTTAAGGGGAAAGTAAATTGGTATTAAAAATATCTTCTCTGTTCCAGTTTCTAGTGTTAGTTTGCTTGGGGCATGTATTTTAAACACACAGGCTGGAATTGTATCTACAGGGCAATGTTTTCGGAAGCACCCATGGCATTTCATCACCTAAACGCTTTAGTCAGGCGTTAGTTTACTTATTAACACGTACTTATTTATATATGTTTTATAGTATATAAGCATAGTAATAAACCAGAAAGTGCTTTACTAGCTGTAGGAAAATAATTAAATATCTGATATACAATATAATACGTGCATCCGTAATGGCACAATGTTCTTTTGCTCTGTAAAGAATTCTTTACACTGTAAAGAATTACTCTCCAGTGTTTCTGTACTGTGCGTCGTAGCCATTGATTTTGCAAGAAGTTACGCTCTCAGTTTGGAATAAAGTTAATATTAATGAGAGATGTGAGAACACCATAAAATAATAATAAACCAAAAATGCATGCCAGTTCAAACAAATTTGGTTGCAGTGTGTTTGCTTTCTCAGCAAGAGGAACATTGGCTGACTCAGGTCCTCAACATTTTTTTAAAAATATGGATCCCTCTGATTAGGGGATTGCAACACTGCATGGCAGTAGATGGGAACGGTCTGAAGTTTGAATTCTGTTCTTAATTTATAGCGAACAAAATAAACTATATTTATTTACAGAGACCGTTAGTGTTACCATTTGACATCTTGCAGTTTAAGTTGGGTGGAAAGGATTCATTGCATTTGTTTATGAAGGGGATAAAGTTATACTTTGAATTCAGCAGATGTTCATCATGCAGAAAACTATCTAGAAGCCAATGCACTTGCATTTGAGTCATTTCCATTTCCTAGTGGTTGCTATTCACATGGGAACAGTAGGATCAGACTTCTGTTCTACACTATTGGTTTGCAGGTATTTTTTTTCACTTCTCTTTGCTAGTTCCTTGCTGGTCCCTTCTTTATCGCTTAAGCTGGGCCCTGCAGCATGCCTTGCCTTAAACATTTTTTCATTTAATACGCAGTGATGTGGGCAGAAGTGGAAAAGTCCGTGTACACTTTACGCACTAGAGGGCATCCTGTGAAAGATGCAGGAGGCATCCAGGACCAAGGAGAGGCAGCTGCAGCCTGTGGGAAACATAGTCTGAAAAAACTTAGGTCTGTTTGTGTGTCAGAGACGTAACAAAGGATCGTCATCACTTTCTAGTAGTGGACACATGCCCACACAGACACAATCCCATGCAGCAAACTTGTGAATATGATGGAGATACACAAGCGGAAATCCATAATAGTCATTATATTCCATCAAATTATCTGCAGAGGGGAAGTATTAACTTGAACAGTGATAGGTAAGAAATATAGTTCTAAGGCCATCCTACAACTGATGTAGCTGTAAGGCAAAGTCACATCCCACCCTTGACCTTCAGAAGTCTGCTTGTGAGGTTGTCCTCTAGATTGCTTTTATGTCAGATGAAAGATGAGGTCCTGGGCTTCAGTAAATTGAAAGAACAACAGTGACTGCAATAAAGCCAGACTATCTGAAGTAGGACAAAAAATAAAAAATGCAGGACTAGAAGATTGGTTGTTGACTTAAGATGTCTCATATTTGTCTGCCTCTGGTCAACCCGCTGCCTCAACCATTAAAGCCATAAAGCACTTTTACAGACCTAAAGTTCATTGCCTATCATTTTTAAGGCTCTGGAAGCCTCATGCACGTTTATCCTGAAGCGTTGGGTAGCAGCCGGCAGTGGTTGAGGAGCTGCCCCCCGAAGACCGCATATCACCTGTGCTCCCGGTAGGAGCGGGTCGGGCAGCCGCAGGCGAGAAGGCCATCTTTGAAGGCTGGTGTAGAACATACCTGCACGAGCAGCCCTTCCCTGGACTGCGACTCAGCGTGCTTTCGTGTGGAGGCCATAATAAGCACAGTCTGGTAAGTGCCAGGCTCTGGTGGGCTTATTCTGTACAAACAGCAAATTCAGCTTCATTTCCTGAAGGTTTGACTCCTCACCAGTTGTTATTAGATGGATCTCATGTATCATCTCTCTGAATATTTACGTATATATTCAGACATGTTTTTTGTTGTTGGTTTGGTGTATGTGTAGACAAATGAAAGGTGGTGGTTATTTTTTTAATCCCCACCCCCCTGCAAATACAGCACATCCATTCGGGCACCTGTAACTGTGGACCCTGATGCAAGTCTTGAAAAATGCCCCTCTTGATTCAATATCATCTTTATAAAAGAATAATATGTGTATTGCTCATTTTTAGCATTTGCCTTTTTTTTTTAATCAGGAATTTGTCAGGAAGTAAGTCACTGCTTTCCTTTGATGCTTTTGTTTGCCTTGCTAAAAGGATCATATAGCATGTTGTTCTTTTATAAATTGTAATTCTTATCTAAATAAAATCAACCAAGCCCTAGTTCTGTTCATTCAGTTTCTTCTCCAGCTGCTTTATGTTCTTCCTCTGGACTGTCATTAATATTTTGTGTATACACAATAGCATCATTTAAAAATACAAGTATGTAGGTGTTTGCAGTTGCTCAGTTAAAATAGACTCTCCAACATCAGGGCCCCTGGAATAGCGCACATCTGCTTATTTGGGGTTTTATCCATGACCTTATTTGGGGAGTTTCAACTAGGTTGGGGCTCAGGTGATTAGTCTTCATAGGGCTGTGAATTAAATGCTAGCTCCCACCTTTATATGATCTATCCAGACAAACCAAAGATAAATGTCAGCGATAAAAGATGAAGAATAACATTGCAGGTAGGGTTTAGAGTAGGTTACGGAGTGCTGAGCAGGTCTCTGTGTTTTGTAATGCCAGGTTCCCACCTGTGTCATGGTCGTTACATTGATTTGCGTGTGTGTGGCTTGTAAGTGAAGGACTACCTCAGCTAAGGAGACTTACAATGAGGTGCATTAGGGTAGAAGAAATTTAAATACTTAACATTTTTGTCTGTAAAGTATTCTAGTAAGAGCAATCTCTGCTGTGGTGTGTTTTTATGACAGATATTCATAAATGGAGTAAAAGTACTTGTTAGTGTCTATCAAGGCAGCAGCTTAACTAAGAAAACAGATTTGTATGGCTACCAGCAACTCACATTGAACATCAAGGGCGTAGGGCTAGGTGTTCTGTTCTGGTGAGTCATCTCCTACATATCTTTGCGTAATATATATTTCAGTCTTGTTCTCTCTTGCATTTAACATGGTATAAAATAGTATGTTAATTGGAAAGGCAGTCACTTTAAAAAAAATACCTGCCTAGGTAGGCAAGCCCTCAGCCCTTCCTTAGCTTACCGCATCTTTTTAATGCCAAATGGCAATGGCAGGTCAGAACAATTAAAAGAAATTTGTCTATTAAGTAGCTTCCCATGGAAGTACTTTGAACAGTTGTCCAGTTGTGTAACATCTGAAGCTGAGAACATACAAGTGAATGTGAAATATGAGTGGGGTTTACTGCATATTTTGCATGAGAAACAATTCTTCATATGTAAAGGAAAAGCGAAATAATGCCTGATGTATTATTTCTCAAGTGTTATCCAATAACTTTTGAGTATCAAATTCTCATTTGCTCACCAATTCTTAAATGAGTGATAACTTTCACACTCCCCCTCCACTTATATTTGAATTTACTTTTCCCTTGCTTCAGCCATGTCACCACAACCCCTTCCCAAATTGTGCAGCATGTGGAGGAACACAGACAATGACACAGAAAGGACTCAAAATCCATGTGTCACTTTCTTTTTTACAATTTAAAAAATAAATTTAGGTGAAAAGCTTCGAACATCTAGCTCTGTGAGGAGAATGAGAACGTAAAGCTTCCTTTCCATACTTGCCATTGCAGGTAATGTAAAAGTTATGGCGTCTTTGCTAGCATTTGTTTTAATTTCTTCTACTCATGCTTGGAACTAGGTTGACTGCTTTCCTGGAGAAGGTCCTTCGACTAAAAATCAATGGGCAGGAAGGATGGGGTTTAATTGTCATGAAAGTTCATTTCCAGTGATCAGATGTACGAGTTCAGTGTGTTGTGTGGGAGAGTGGGAAATGATGGTCAATAAGCAGTGTCTTCATTACCAAAAGAGTGATTTTTATCTCTTTCTCCCTTTTGCAATACTGATATGAAATTTTATTGGAGGCAAAATCTTGACATTTTTACTCCGAAGGCAAATGAATCCCTGGCTGTTACATAGCCCTCACCTGGGAGTATGGAGAGTAGAAATCAAGTGAATCGTGGTTAGATCTCATTCAGCGTGAAAACCAATGTAGTTGAAGCTTCCTGTGGGAAATGCCTCATTGCTGTTGCCCACTTGACTTGTGCTACAAAACCAGGTGTACATCTGGACAGATGTGGCAGGACGAAGTGGTCTCAGTTAGCTCAAACACTTTTTTTTCATACAGTGGTTTCACTTGGTTCTGGTTGTGACCTCCATCCCTCAGGCAAAGCTGGCACGTGGGTTGACTGCTGCGCTGCTACGCCAGCAGACCTTTGGGGGTTAGCTCAGGTAGGGAGAGCGGTGACGACAAGCGTTTGCAGTGAAAAAACACTGAACACCTGACCAGCAGCCAGAAATACCTGTCAGACCACAGCCTTAGCCTGCCTTTTGCTTTTGCAGAGTGTCACATAGCTGGAGTAAGTGTGACGGATCACGGTGCTCACTTGGGGAGAAAAGTCTCCTGTTCAAACATAATATCATGTATTTTGAAAGCTTCTTCAAGTTAGTCTGGAAATTGTTGAACAGTTTCCTGTTACCTGTAAAGCAGGGTTTCTAATGTGTTCTTGATATTTTCAAGCAGCGTAGGGGTTTTTGTGTGTGCTAGTAGGCTGTGCTCCAGAAACTGTGCAAAACATTGAAACCTCTGTGGGGGAGTCACTCAAGGCATTTCTAGTATTGTTCTGGGGAGAGTGAAAGGTTGGTTATTTTTGGAGAAGCTGAATTTTTTTTTTTTTTCCTGGGAATAGGTAATACCACATGCAGCCAACAATGTAAAATAACTCTTCATGAGCAGGTGCCAGTCATAATCTGCCTCTCCTTCTTCATCTGTAATTTACTTTCACATGCAAGTTTGCCACTTGGCTTTTCTTGTGTTAATTTCTGGATAGACTTATTGTAATTCCAAATTTGAGTTTTGCTAGTTCTTGACTTCAGCATAATCTTTTTGTACTGACTGTTGCAAGTAAATTATGTGTTTAGTAAAAGCCTGCTTTCTTGTAGAGTTCTCAATTTGTCCCTTATTTTATTGAATGGCTGCTTTTTTTGCGTTTCTGCTTCTTTGTTCTACACTTACAGTATCCCTTCTCCTTTAACTCTTCTGTGACCTAAATGATACTAATTTTTCTTTAATCTTACAATGTAGCCACTGCTACATCTCCCTCTACAGTCTTTTTTGGATAAGGTGGTAGTATTTATGAAGTATAGGTGAGCTATGATACATAAAATAAATTATTTATTTCATGTTCTTTGCCATTCCTAACATCGCATTTGTTTGGCTGGTTTGGGATTTTTTGCTTTTTTGGTTTTTTTTTTCTGGCTCCGGCTGCAGCTGTTCCGGGAGAGAGAGGAATCTGTTGAGCTGTGTACAGCAGCGCTCAGATTTTCTGCTCAATCTGTTGCTCTGTATGGGGAGAGAAGAAAATGCAGTCGTTGTGTTTTAAATTTAGTAACTTCTAGTAATTTTGATGATTACTAAGATCACTTTTCCGATTATAAATAAACCACATTGTTTAAAAATACTTTTGACTAGACTGAATTCTGTCCCAAAATTGGAACAGGCTGACGAGAGTTTGGGAAAGAAATTATGGTCAAGTTTTTGCATTCTTAACCGTAAATGGAAACAGAAGGGCATTGACTGACCAGAAGCCTTAATTTTATAGCTCTTGTAGCTAATAGAAAACATTATTTACTAAAAATGCTGTCAGATTTAGTTTTTCATGCTTCAGAGGTTCCTCTGGAGCTCTGTAGGTGGTTGAAGCCTCAGGCAAACCCTTCTGTCTGATGTTTCTTGGGTAACCTGGGGAGTGCTGAAAGCTGGATGTGAATAGGTGTTAGGTGTCCTGTGGCACGAGTGAAAGAGGTAACCCAGCGTCATTGTCACTGGGAGAGTAAGGCCAACCTGGCAGAAACTTGAGAATAACCATGGGTTGTTGCGAAGCCAATTTCAAGTCGTTGAAAGCAAAGTCTGAGGAATTCAATGTCTTCCTTGTCCAAATTGCTAGGAAAAGGCTGCAAAGTTTGATGAAGTATCAAGGTGGTTAGTTGAGCTGAAGCGGAGCTTGCCAGGAAAAATCCCCGAATCTGATTACTGCTTCTATAGCTGTCCTAAATCCACTTACTTCCAGGGACTAAACTGGCTTTACAATTTATTTACACTGCTTGAGAACCATCCTTCTTTTTATGTAGTTTTGTCAGGATTTATGAATTGAGGAGAGGGATAGCATATGGCAGACAGGAAGGTCATTGAGATGAAGTTACTGGTGTAGCTCGGTGGTTTGGTGCTCTTGGCTATATCTTCACCCTCCAAGAGACTCAGTGTTTGCTCTCCTCTATGTACCGTGTGGCATCTACCCCTGTGTGCATGTTACATGAGTCCTATGCCTCAGAGGTGGAAATCAATCTTCTTCCAATGTCTGACCATTAAACACGATGTAACGTAGCATAGTGAAAGATGTCTCTACCCATGGCAGGGAGGTTGGACTAGATGGTCTGTTAAGGTCTCTTCCAACCCAACCCATTCCATGGTTCTATGATCCCAAAATTTGCCTCTTTGAAAAAATACCTACAACAAAGTGTCGAAGTGTTTTACAGTGCTGGGAAATTATAGATAATTGTGGATGTTAGAAGTTTGACGCTGTAAAGTCATACACAGGAATGTTAACAAGATCTTGACTATGTGTTGTGGTTTTGACTGGTTAATTTGTATGACGTAGACCTTTGATGAATTTTTCCATTACTAATTTTCTCTAAAGCCAAGATTAAGGAGCTTTTATGCACTACTTGCTACTTCTTTTATGAACTTGGAAGCATCCATAATCTTGGAAGAATTTTCCAAACAGTAGGCGTGTTTGAAAAATCCTGCCTCTCTATTTCAAATCAGTATGTAGGGTTCTATTTTAGGTTACCAGCTATTTGTCTTCTTTCTGATGTTGGTTTGTTAACAGTTTTTAATTTTCAGCATTAATCTGAAACAGAAACTTAAGGAATCACTGTTAACTTTTTCTTTATATACTAGTAAGTGAGAAGCTCAGGAGCTTTTAGGTGTGTTTGTAACCATATGTGAAATATCCACGTATAAAGTTATGAATTCCATACTGGTGTATGAAAACCATTGATAGTTGTAACTTGTGTTCTGGTTCACAACATTTCTATCTCAGCACAGATGTGATATTTCATGGACATTAAGGGCCAGAGGAGATTTTCTGGCACAGCAAGGTACGATCTGAACTCCACACAACTGCAGCAGTGGTTTTCTGCCAGCGAGGCCCCTGACTTTAAAAAGTCTCCTCACGCAATTAGGCAGAACTCAGCCATGCTGGTGAGCCGAGATGATTTCTGCTCTGTGAACTGCATGGACAACGAGAGGAATGCCGCTGAAAAAAAAGGAGATCCCATAGGCTTTTTATCCTAACAGACAAAAATTAGAAGAGGCAAGGAGGGATTTGGGGTTTTGGACAAACGCAGGGCTTTAGGATGGGATAAGGTCCAACTGATAGGATGTGTTGGATTTATGTTGTTTTTCAAAGTAAGACATTTGTGACTAGAAACTTTATTTTGTTTAGCTAGTTTCTTTGGATAGATTGTCCCATGTAAGTACAAGTAGGGCAGTGGCATGTCCATACCTGTTCTCTGGGAGACATCTGCTTCAAATACCTGGTGGCTCCAGGAGGCTGAGTCCTGGTTCTGAGGCCACTGGACTCTACCAGGAATACAAGGTTAAACCTGTTCATTAGCAATGACAAATAGGTTTTCTGAGGGAATCTAATTGCAAAAAGAGCTGTGGAGGTGCAACTGCTTTTCTTATTTAATGTCCTGTTAATACCAGCATGGAAGATAGGTATCCTTGGGAGCTCCATGGCCATAGAGATGAATGTCCTCTCCTCCTCAGAGTATGACAGGTACTCAAACAGCATCCGGTCTGTGGATGTGTAAGGTCTAGACATAGGCATGGATGCTGTTTTCTGCAAATACCGTCAGATGCAGTGTATTCTCTAACAGAAATCCTGTTCTTTCCACTCGCTAAACCATGCTGTTAGCTAAAGCAATGCTTTAGCTTTTGAACATCAGATGTGGTTCATGATTCTGGTCATGTTGCCTCTGTTAAGCCTGTTTAGGAAACAGTGTATTTATAACTGTCTTTAACCTTTTAATGGAGTTGAGAGAAAATGCTTAATACAGGTCAGATCGTTGTATGTTTTGATTACCACTGGGTTTTTTACATGACTTATTTAATTCCAGAGTGACATTATCCTGACATTTTTTTTTCTGAATGGTCTGACCTGCTCACAGTGGTGTCAGTAGCTGGTTTCTCACTGTCTTCTACTGTCTGGGTAAAAGTTCATGGGAACATGAATAAAAGTATGTTTTTAAGTTTGGTCATGAATTTGTGGTTTCAACCTAAGTTGTGTGTGTTTTTTATTAATTTTGTATGAAAAATAATAACATAACTTTTATTATTTCAAATACAGCCTATTCCTACTTGTTTTAGTAGAATGAACTTAAAAATAAAAAATCATGACAGTGAGCAAAGCTAAAGTAATAATGCAACTGAAGGAAAGAAGAAATGTAGCAATTTAATGGAAATTTATTTGCAGTAGTGTTTCCTATTTTTCCCCCAGCTGCACGTAGTAAGATACATTTAGTCAATACAGTATCTTATTACCTACAGGATCCCTAAGTGCAGTGGAGAGATTCATCTGCTTTTACATTATATGGCAGGAGCACTTTTGTACCAAACTCTAATGCAGTAAGCAGGGAAGCAAGGAATAATTCCTGGTTGTGGTTGAAATTGAGTAGCTCCATGGCCTTGGCATTTATAAAAGCTTAATTTACAAAACCTTAAAATTTGAACCTGACACTTCACACCTGACATCTACCCTTCTTCATCACAGACACAAAACACACTTACCTTTATTTATCAGTGCTATGGGCAAAAAGAGGGAGGAGTGAACTAGCTTGTTAGAGGTACCAGATATTTAACCTCACCTTCTGTATGTGTATGATGTGCTTTTAAGAAGTAACTGGGCATTACAGTAGAAGAGACCTTCTCTCTCCTCATCTGGGAGAGAAAGCCTTCTGTAGGAGAACGGGCCAGAATGGATGCTTGCTAATTGAAAAGTGTTGTTTTTTATTCTGTCGCTGTTCTGAACCATATTTCCTGTGAAGGGGTTGAAGTATTATGGAAATGATGACGAAGAACATTTGTTTTAAAATATGTTATGCTGCATTCTTAGCCTGGATTTAAAAATAAATTGTCTACTGTGGAAAAAATGCTGGGCATGTTCCAGTTTCACAACAAAAAGTGGGGGTGGGGTCAGATACTCTGTGCTTGGGCTGAAAAGGAAAAGTGCAGAAGTGCAGAGAGGTTAGGTAAAAGGCATTTCATGGAGAGCCAAGGAAAAGTCCAGCTGCACATCTTGCATAAGGGAAAAACTTAAAAGACTTTCTCAATACTTCTGAAAGTTGATGCAACTCTCTACATGTAATTGGAAAACGAGAGTTGATAGATTAAGGTGGCAAGAACTCTTATCACCAGATGGATTTTACTTTTCTTTTAACTTTTTTTTTTAATGTTACTGTTTTGAATCTGTTATTTTGTGTGCTGAGGTTGTCATACAGAGAGTGTGTTTAGTCTGAGTATAGAATGCCATAGTTTGATATGTTCCATGTCAAGTGTAACATAGGAAGAAACTCTTCTGCGAGTGTTGCAGAAGTTGCTTTAGTACTAAATGCATCATCCTTCAGCCTCTGGTTTTAATCCTAGACCTTCATAGTCCATATGATTTGAACAGGCATGAACACACAGACCTCTCCAGCCTCTGCAGCATTCACTTGCTGTAGTGGTTTAACCCCAGCTGGCAACTAAGACCCACACAGCTGCTCACTCACTTCCCTCCACAGCAGGATGGGGGAGAGAATCAGAAGGGTAAAAGTGAGAAAACTCCTGGGTTGAGATAAAGATGGTTTCATAGATAAAGCAAAAGCTATGCACACAAGCAAAGCAAAATAAGAAATTCGTTCACTTGTGAATGAATTCACTTCCCAGTGATAAGAGACTTTGGCAACAAATGATATGGGTATGGGTCAGAGCTACAGGTGAACTACTGGACTGGTTAACATCTCCAAAATGAAGTTGTTCTGAATTTCCTTCCACATTGTCACACATCTGAATCCTATTTTCAAAAGTGACGTGACTTTCTAGGAAAGCCAATGGTACTTGAATAAAGACGTTCCTAATTAACTTCTGAAAAAGACACTTGGGTATCAAAGAATTTCAGTGACACAGCTGAACCAATATTTAAATAAATACATGTAGGTAAAGCATGAAATGTTTTTTTAAACAATAAGAACAGGACAATAAACAATCATGAAAGGATGAATGACAGAAAAATAGATCTACCACATGCAGACTACATGGTACAGTGATTTTGATAGCATAGGACATTGCTCCTTTCAGGGACGTAATTTCTTTCTGTCTGCAACATGGGCTTTTTTTTTTTTACCTCAATAAAAATCCAGTGACAGTAAATAGGATGAAACTAAGATATGTATAAAGGTCCTACTGAAATGAGATGAGGTTTTGAGCAGTGTTTTGGACTTCTGCACACCCAAACCGAACACCATGAAGTGATGTAAGGAAACACAAGACACTTCTGGGAAGTTGGTCAGACTGGGCTGGGCTGCAGGTACTAGTGGCTGCGTCTTGGGACACAGGCACCCCGCTTCACATCTGTGCCTTGCCTGGCCCCAGGACAGTTGAACTGGCCAAAGCAAGGTCTTGTGAGGGAAGAAGCTTTGGTTGAAGTCTGGCTCATAGTGAACTGAGGTGAAAAAAAGTAGATTGAATGCATCTGGTCATCAAATAGGGTCAAGTCTCTGGTCTGCCTTACCCCAGGCCAGTGCTCTGACCAGGGGGCTTTGAGGGGTCCTCCTTGTTCCTCCTGGCCTGCAGGCCTGTCCGAGCTTCCCTGACAAAGTGTTATTGAAATCCTTGTGCTTCCATGAGATATGTTGATACAGTTGAAAATGCTGCCAGCAGAAAAATCCCCCCTTGCTGTTCTAGGGAGACAGTGAATAGGAGGCTACTTGAGATATATTTATTAAAATTAGTCTTATAAACCTGTCATAGCGTAATTTATGCTTTCCTCTCTGTGCAGGCTAGAGCTTTCCTGCTGTAAGGTTGTGAGAAAGCATGAAGTGGTCCTGGACAGAAAGAAAAACAGAGTGGCTGTGAAATCCTGTTCTCATACGAACGCTGAGAACGATTACTTGAAAAATGTGTAGGAAGAAAAATAGCAGTGACCATTACAGATAAGAAGAAAAGTCTAATTCTTAAGAGGACATAAGCTTTCCCACATGTTAGGGAAACTTTAAAGAAAAACTCTATTTCCAGTACGTGGAAATAATTACGTTTTTTTAAAAAAATAACAGTGAACCTTGCAGTGTTGTCTACATGGCCATCGCCATGTTTCCTCCTCACTGTCAGATCTGTGAGATTGTACAGGTAAAGAAATAACTTCAAATTCTTCCTCAGTGTTTCTTTTTTCTTCTTTTTCTTTCTTCTTTTTTTTTTTTTTTTTTTTTTTTTTTTTTTTTTTTTTTTTTTTTTTTTTTTTTTTTGTAAACATCCATAAGGTTCAGACACTTGTTTTAATCTAATGCTTGGGGATTTCTGTCCTTGTCAGCTTTCCCTTGAATTTACAGGTAAGGTCAAGCTTGGTGGTTTAATCGTTAGCCATTTAAGGTTTATTAAGGTGTAGTCTCCATTCTTCACTTGAGTTCACGTCACTGTGCTTGGGCGTGTGGTCAACACCTCTGAAATCTGCCATGCTGTAGTGTAGCCAAAAGAGCATTGCTCCACATCGCTTCAGCTGCTTCTCAGAGTTTCCTCATGGCTGAGGTTGGATGTTTTTTTCTTCCGTCTGCTGGAATCCTGGGGACATTACAATGCAATATTGTTCCTGGCACGGAGCGATGAATGTGATCCTTGCTGTGGGAAAATTCCTCTGACAGCCATGCTGTTCAGAGGAAGGTTCAGAGAAGGTTTGTTGTTGATGCTCTCTTCGGTCACAGGATGTGGCTCAGGCAGTCGTGACCGCAGAGAGGGATGGATGATGCTCCCTGCCGTATTATTCCATTAACCTTCTCCCATCTTCTGCCATGCTTCTCTTGTGCTTGCACCTCAGTCTGTCCCAACTCTGTCTCTTCCCTGCAGTGTGTTTTGATTGCTAGGTCTCTGACTTTTCATCAGAGCCTGGTCCTTGAAGCACAGCTCTCCATTGCAGTCTCACAATGATTTTAGATAAAACGGTGTTGCAAATGCAAGTACATCCCAGTAGCAGTGAAAGCCTTGGCTGACCTGGGAAATGACCCCAGTCTGTCATGTGGATCACTGCCACACAGCAATTCAGCAATATTTAGCTTGGGTTCGTCACTATTTGCTGGAAAGGGCTCCATATTGTAGAGTCTCTTGCATCGTGCTTTATTAGGCTGGTATTCCTCAGACATGGCTTTTGGTATTCTCTGAGTCCTGTGAAGGTGGGGTTTGATAAGAACAACTTATGGATAGTTTTTTTAGCTCCCTGCCAAAGGAAAATCAGGGATCTGGAAAAACTGGGATAGTCAGGTCTGCTCTGGGGCAGTGAAGCTGGGCTCCGAGGCACGCGAAGAAGCTCATGATGTGAGTGATTTTTTGGGGGTAGGGTGAGGGATGGTGGTTGATGGAGAATCTGTACACCCTGACAGGGCAGGTACTTGTCTCCCGTTCCTTGAGTGGTCACTAGTTCCTTGTATCAGTCAGAGGAAGGCTGTGTCTGGACTAGAAATGAGGGAGGAAGAGGAGCACAAGGAAGAGGACTTCTGCAAGACTTCAGTCATGTCTGTGTAAAGGGCAAGTGCTTGCCACACAGGAGAGCTAATATTTATTACTGCAGAAACACATCTGAGTGCCGTGTAGCTAGCACAGATTTGAAATTTGACAACCCAGCTCCTTCTGGCAGGCTCTGAAGCTTTTAAACAGAAACAGTACTGGAGCTCTTGGGAAGCTAATACTCAGGACCAGAGTCTGGAGGAAAGGGGATGCACTGGGAGGCTCACTGCGCACTGCTGTCAGCATTTTCCTATCAGTTCTGAGGGTTGTCGAAAGAGGTCTTGAGAGTTGTGGGATAGAAGAGGGAAGAGAAATGGTTTCTCTTTGAGTGTAGGAGCAATTAGGTGAGACTTTGAAAGGGCAAAAGCCTTCCAGAGGTCCTGCTGACAACTTGAAGACAGCAAACTCTATTCAATAAATAAGTAAATGAAGAGATAAAAGGGCAAAAGAGTTAGAATGAGCAAAACATGCCTGGTGAGCTCTCTCTCCACAGTGGAAATTCAAAGACTGCACTAGATCCATCTTTGTGGGACTATGCTTCATTTCCTTAAATTACCTTGTGTCTTGAGACCAAGTCGTATCATTTGAGATGGAGTCCTCCGTTCCCATTTAAGCAGCGCCTTTAAATCTAGAGAACCTTACATTTATTTTCAAACTTTATTCAGAAATTGCTTCAACCATCACTGGATGGCTTATATTTCCCCATAAGAACTATGCTCTTTTTAAAAGAATAGCTTATACATGCAGTCTGTTAGTATCTAAAGGCTATTTTATGCAACAGCAGAGTTCTGCCTGTTTGGAGAACAGTATGTTAGGTCTGTTGGTCTGGTATGTAGGGGTACAAAGGTGACCAAAGGCTGTATTTTCAGTTAGCTTGATCATGACCACAACATTTACTGCCATAATAGCATCTCAGGTAATGGGAACTCTCTGATCCCAAAGATCGGTAAAGGTGGCAGAGATGGCCATCAGTTGGTGGTGGCTGTGCTTCGCCAAACAGCTTTCAGCGAGTGGGCAGCCGGTCTCACTGCATGCTCTTACAGAATCACAGAATCACTAGGGTTGGAAGGGACCTTTAAAGGTCATCTAGTCCAACCCCCCTGCAAGGAGCAGGGACATCTGCAACCAGATCAGGTTGCTTTCCCACATGTTCTGCTCAGCCGGGTCTGTTCCCAGACCTGATTCCCCACACACCACTCAGGAGAATGAGTACCAAAAGGTGGGTTTGAGGAGCAGGGGCTCACACAGGTTCAGTGAGCACACGGCTGCAGAAAAGGGAGTAGCATTGCCAAGGCACAGCAACGTGCAACTGAAGCGGATCGTAAAACAGCTTGAGTAGAGCCTCTAACGGCATGGGTTTGTGAACTTTGGGTGCTGAGAAATACAGAAATCCGTAGCTGGCTGCTGCAGAAGCAACAAAGTTATGCCACAGTGTTGCCAGAAGATGTATGGATTTATTTGATTGTGAAAGAAAATTAAACAAACGAGTTTTCAGAATTCACCCTGAGCTAAAATGATGCACCTTAGGAGGATGAGAAGTTTTGTTCATTGCCAACAGTATGTTAGTTCATTTATCCATTGGAAGAAAAATACCAAAGACTTGATTGAAAAGGTCATATTTTTCTCTAAGGTCAGTGATGCCTCACATCAAGGAAATTCAGAAACTCTCTTTCAATTGCTTCACAACAAAGGCAGATAAGTAAATCAGTTGTCTGATTATTTTCAAGAAATGATAAAAAGCATTGTAACATTTTTAAAAATATAAGCCATTATTTGTTTATGAACCTATTTACTGTGCAATACCCCAAAGCATATTATGGAAAAGTCCTTGATCTAGGAAATCAGAGGTTCTAATGATCTTCCTTTATCTGCAGAAGCTTCAGAACTGCCTGACGCAGTCTGTTTCATTGGGCTTGATGACATGGAAATGTTTGGTCGTGTCATCACAGCATGTTTTTTTTCCTTATATTGTATTTGAAAGAGTGAATTCAGTACTATTAGGTCTGCAAAAGAGTCCTGTTACTATTGCAATTTCTAATTTTTTTAAAGATGCTGAAAGGGGGAAAGCAAAGACACGCTTTCTGTGGCTTACAACTAGTATTTATGAATGTACTAAAGTCTGTTTATATACACTCTTAAACCTCGCTCAGTCTAATAATTAGCATCACTGGGGTCTGAATTTGGCAAAAGTCGTGGATTGTTTGTTGAAGTTTTCACTATAAAATATTTCTCACAGAGATCTGTGTTTATACTTCAGTAGCTCTGCATTATGAGAAGACATGATGTTGTGCTTTCAGATCCAGGCTTCCTGTTCCTTAAAACTTGCTGACTTTACTGCATGTCTTTTTACATCAAATGCAGTGACAGACAGAATCCTTTTCTTGCATGAATAGACCTGGACAAATTACAAAAGCCTGAAAAATATTCAGCTGTTAAGGCTGAGTTTCAATTTGAGGTTAATTCCAAAGGCATGTGCAAAACACTTGATATTTTGATTTTAGAAAAAGGAAGGGAAAAAAAAAAGTTGTATGAGCATCTGCTTTAAGTGACATTATATAGATAAATTGTGCCTATTGTTCCATTATTTTCATTTAAGGGACCTGTGGCTGGGATGGAAGGGTGTTTATGATCCAGAGATTGCAAGGGATGGTGGAGTCGGGGCCAGGAGGGGCTGGGCCCTATGAGGTGGACTGGATACGCTGACTGGATTCCCAGTGGGGCCCAGTGGCAGGTCAAGGGACAACAGGCGCATGCTGAAACACAGGACATTTCGTCTGAACATGAGAAAACACTTCTTCACTCTGAGGGTGGTCCAATGCTGGAGCAGGGTGCCCAGAGAGGCTGTGAAGTCTTCATCCTTGGAGACATTCAAAACCCAGGTGGACGTGACCATGAGCAACCTACTGCAGTTGGCCCTGCTTGAACAGGGGGCTTGGACTCCCTTGCAACCTGTGCTTCTGTGTGGTGATTTAGGAGCAGAGGATACAGAGCAAGGCAGATGAGAAGGGAGAAGAAGGTTTTTCTATAGGCTTGAGGAGGGATTTGGCTGTGCACTGGGAAGGGCTGGCTGCTCCCCAAGGGGAGGGACGAACACCAGTACAGCAGAGCTCTGGGTTAAGAAGCGTGGGGCAGGTCTGGGAAGAGGAGGGCTGGGACCTGAGCTTGGCTGTGGCTGGGTAGGTGGAACAAGTAGGCACCTTTCTATACCCATTTCATCTAGCTTGGATTTTGGCTTGAGAGAAGATCTATGGACATGACTGTCCTGCTCTTTTTGAGCCGTCCTCAGAGGGTGATTTGTCACTTCACCATGACTTTTTGCAAGGGGGCTGGCCACACTATCCATCACCTGGTCCTGTAGGTTCCTATTTGATTTCTTTTTGCTTTGTGTTTACTGCTGAAGACATAGTAGCCCTTGTCTGTTAGAAACTAGTGAAATGCTCTGTTTTAAATAGACAATGTTAATAACAGAAAACAAGAGCAATTAAAAAGACAGATTTTAAAGAAAATAAATGCTTTAACTGCAGCTTGCTAACCAGGAAATTACCCTGTGAGAAAGCGCCTGCCCTGGAGGCATCTCCTGGCCCTGTAGCTCACTGCATGTAAATCTGCACTTCGTGGCAATGCTGAACTGGGAATGTGGCTGTTTGGAGTGAAACATTCCAGTTCCCTTTCAGCTTCCACGGTGCAGCATGCAGCGTGTGTCTGTCCACTGCCCGTTTCAGCGCGGGCCTCTATCGAAGGACATTTAGGGCACATTTCAACAAGTGATTTTTTAAAAAATCTTTTCTGTTATTTCAGAGCAGAAGAAAAGTTATCAGCATTTCTTTAAGTAGCTGTTATCTAACTAACTGCATTTAAATTGTTGTTAATTCCAGCTAGTAAATGACAATGAGAAGTCAGTGAAGGGTTGGTTTGCTGATGAAATACAAATTCACGTATGTGTTGCTTTCATTTGCATCTGTAATGCAGGGCTGAAGTTGAACTGAATGAGCTATTTTATTCATAGAATATATTCTGTAAAAATAATTGCTCTGGTAAGAAGCAATTATTGCATACAATGAAAGCAATGTTCCAGAAGAGTCGTAACTCTCTCTACACAGACACAAGAGATATTTGGAATAAGGGGCATGTTGAGCACATGATTAAGACATAGTGGGACTTTCCACTGAGGTCTTTTCCCTTGGACCTGACGCTGCATGCCGGGAGAGACGGTATGTTCATAGCTGGACACTTGATATCGCATATCCTTTTCTTGTGAAAGTGCTTAACCCTTTGCTTTTTCCTACCTGTAATGTGTTGTACCAGTTTCAGTCAAACACACAATTAGCAACAAGACAAGTAATGATGCCTGGAAGCCTGTTTTTACAAATTTGTAAAGAGATGCAAGAGTTGAGATCAGGGAAGGTGTCATACCGGACTGGGTTCATCCTGTGCACTGATTGGTGTGAGCTGAAGAAAGGCACAAGAGTCTGTCTCATTTATTTCAAAATATCTTTTCTTGCAAATTTTCATTTAAGAAAATTAAACTATTTGTGCAGGAAATATTTTTCATGCTGTTTGACTGAAGTTTAAAGGACCCATGAGCCTTTGCCCTCGAGGTGCCCACAGGGGTCCTGCAGTGGTGGGGAGCCAGCCTTCATCAACTGAACGCAGGAGGTGGGTCGCTCCTTGTTCTTGAGGTTGTGCTTTGGCCAACCACCAAACCATCTTCTGTGAAGGATAAGTGGTGTCAAACACTACTTATCTGTAGTGTAAACAGAACCAGAGGCTAAAGTGGATAAATAACATTGACTGACAGCAGATAGAGCTAAGCAGAGCCTGCAGCCATCTGAAGGCTGAAGGGTTTCATGAAGCATCAACCAGGGATGCTGAGAGGCAATCTGCCTACCCTGCAGGCTGAGCAGAGCCGTATGCACGTGCTCTACTGCAAGCTGCAGCTCTTCAGTCTGGTTTGACAGCTGATTAGGTGGCAATAAGTAAACAAATCAGGTATGTCAAAAGGGCCACAAATCCTTTGACTTGAAGAAAGGAATGTGTCTCTGTGCTTAAATTTATTTAGAGGAGGAATGTCTCTGATGGGAGGGGAGAGTTGCTCTTTGGTGAAGTGAAGCCTGCTGATTTTATCCATTTTGTGTACCTACAAACGCTGTGCTCAGCATGACCTTCTTGCCTCGGCTGATGAAGTTGATAAACTCTATGTGCCATCTAGTACTGGACACAAGCCCTTGAATCTTTCATTATACTGACGCCACAGAAGTGGCACAGTGCTTGCAAGTATCGAGATACTCACTGCTCTCTTTAGTCAGCGGAGAGAAATGGGCACTGCTGGAGTTGGCAACTGCTGAACTGACAACAAAAATGTTCAGAAAATTAGTGCTCTCTCATCACACTGACCAGGACTTTCCTGGGATGAGTGCTGTGGAGGTTGGGAGCTGCAACCTCCATGTCTCCATCTTCTCCTCACAGTGATGTAATTCAGCAGCTCTGCAGGTACACCTCTACAGGGGAGAGGCTAGGAAGGGGGATACAAGGACCATGGCCCTGGGCAGCGTGGTCTGCTTAGAGGGAGGGCCCACAACTGGTATCAAGTTTCTGAGAAATGTGAATAGTGTTAATGTTTGATCATTTAATTGCCATGAAGTTACTGTGCCACTTATTACCACGCCCATCTGGAATCACTACCATGGTGTTCCTACATTGGCCATCACTGGGCAGAAGGCATGCACTGCAGTTACTGAGGTGTCTTTGTGTTTTGGCAGCACGGTGGTTTGCTGTAAGAGAAATTCTGTCAACCAGTAAGTGCCATGAACTCCTAGTAAAGGTCTACTGTATGTCCTAAGTTGAGTTCCCACATGGAGCTGGATGTGGGAGTCTCTGCAGTTTTCCTCTTGTGACTTGTGTGTGGTTGGAAGGATGTTGGTGCAGTTGGATCTGCCATGAGGAGGGCAGATGCCACCACCTTTTCCAATCCTATTTTGTTCTGCCTGCTTAGATAAGCCTCCTGTTACCATAACTAAATGCCTGAAGTTTTATCTAGTGCTTTGTTTAGGAGAACATTTCCAAAGTGTCTGTCAAGTTTAAGAGCCTACTTCTCCTAAAAGCCAGTGGGACTATGCTTAAGTGCTTTGGTGGAGGCTTCCTCTTCACCATACATTTGTTCCTCAGGCTGGCCCTTATCCAGATAAGCCTTTTTAAATTTGGAGAACATTGCATTTCCAGGATGAGTTTTACTCTTCTGATGTTGAGTGTTCAGCAAACGAGACTGCAGCGTCCAGGCTTGCTGCCTGGAACCTGCAATCTGAGCCTCATCATGGATGTCTGTGCCTGCAGCAACATGCCCCAAAGGGATTCCCAACACTGATCAATCTTGCAGGTTCACGAGGGCCTCTTGCTTGGATTGTTTTATGGACTCTTAGAAGCTCTTCTTTCTCAAGAAAAGCTATGTTAATCCAAACATTTACTAATTCTTGTGGTTAAGAATTTTTCTTTGTTCTAAGGGAGAAATTTTACATCTCCAGCTTGCTGAGCATGGAGGCTGGTTGGAAAGAGGGGATAGGACACTACAGAAATGCTTCATCTGGCGAAAACTGAAATCCTTAAGTGACTACAGTTTTGTCCAGTGGAACCAGTAAAACAGATTCAAGTGGACTTGGTTTCCCCACTGACTCCACCACTGTATTATATTTGTGGCTGCAATGTCAACTCATCCACTGTTAGGTGCACGAATGTGCACAGAGGAAAATAAAAATAAAACTCTTGATTGAAGTTTTTTCCATGGTTGTATTACGGATTCTTTTATGTCTGCTAGGGAGTGTGCTCAACACAGCATTCTCTCGTCTGGTAGGGACCTTTGTAAGTTATCTCTTCCCTATCTTAGTTCCTTGCTGTCACACAGCACACAGGATAACTTTGTTTCTCCTGTCCCTTTGTGGATTGGGTTGAGATGGTTGACGGGTTCCTGAGTTACTGAGCAGAGACACAGGGAGCATGTTCATGTGAGCAGCTGAATTCCTCGGATACCTTCTTACGATGTTTTGTGGGTATTCCCTCATAGGCTTAGAAGTCCTTCTTAATTTTTCCCGTATGTACGATGAAATCATTGCTATTTATAATGTCAGATTTAACGTTCTTACTGTGTTTACTTGGACTGAGAAGGAATTTAAATTTGATCTTCCTCTTTCAACAATCAAATCTACTCCTACTCGTGACATTTTGGCATTAGATCACACATTATTAATGCAGATCATAATGCAATGTCAGCAATGTTTACTACTCTTCTAAGTCTCTCTGACTTATTTTTTATGCACATAAATTGGATATTTGTGTTTTTTTCTGGGACACACATGTTCCCTCTGATGCCAGTTTGCATGTGGTTTGTTGTGAGTCGGCCTTAATCCTAATCTGCAGTCCCTCAGAGCTGCGTAAAAAACTGATGACAGTTTGTTTATCATCTGTTTTTATATTTGTTATCCACCTCTGTTCACTTTGACATTTGAGGCTTTCATGTGTGCTTTATGTGCAGCCCCGTGGCATAGATCCTTAGAAACAACCCTGATACCAGGATGCAAAAAAACCTCAAACCGAAATATTTCAGGTATTTCCCTCAGTGTAGAAAATGCACACCTTTTTCCTTCTTCTAATATTTGATTATTTTAAAAGGCATTTAAATAGCTGGTTATTTAAATGTATTTAATTTTACCACAGTGCTGATTTGGTTGCTTCATTTATTTTTAAGTTCTCCTTGGATCATATGGAAAGGTAGTGTGTTCTGCTGTGACTTTTTTCAGATACACTAGTGGCCCCATTTCATCACAGAGTTGCATGCATTTGAGTCAAAGACTGCTCTCAGAATTTATCGATGCCATTACACATGCTCTGTTGAGCCATGGGGTTTGATGTTATTGAAAAAAATAACACATTTAATTTGGATTTGATATGTCATTTGCACACAGTGAGTAGGTTGTCACACTGTGTTGGTAGCTGTCTTAGATTTGTGGATAAACAGTTTTATATTTAAAACTAAACCAACCAAACCAAAAACCAGACCAACAAAACCAAAATAAAAAAGAGGAGAATCTTCATCCTGATCTTTTGCCAGTACTATACAGAAGGTGAGCTATACGTTGCCACTTATAAAATAACATTGCCTTATTTTCCAATTTCACTGAATATTGGAAGGGAAGTGGTTGTTGAAAACAGAAAATTTATTCTGTATCCTGTGTTGTAGGGAATGGGAATACCTTTTTGTTCTGTTGCTCCCTGTTACTATACCCCAGGTATTCAAGTAGAGTGCTTAGTATCTCAAGCTTCTGTTGCCTACAGAAGTTCCGGGTTCCTATGAGAAGACAGGAGCCCAAGATTTGATATTTCTTTGAAATCATGAGGCTAATGAGGAGCAAACACTCAACCCTCTGAAGCGAGGTAGACGCCTGCCTAGGATCCACAATCTTAGCTGTATCCTAGAATCAAGTGCTTAAGTTAAGCTAATCCTTTCTTATTTTCATTATTGTACACATAGATGTATTTACATACATCTTTCTGTGTGCAATACTCTACCGTTTCATAACTGCTGGAGCTTCACATCCATTAGACGTGCCCCAGATGGGTGGCCTGGGAGAGGACTTCCTCTGTTAATTGCTGAATGTCTCCTCGGAGCTGCCTCTTGCTGCCCGTAGTGAGTGGCTTGCAGTGATCATCTACAGAGCAGTGCTGAAGCTAAGATCTTTGTTAAAATTGAAGTTGAAAGACGTTACATTCATGTAATGATTGGCTATCATGGTTCATGGTGTCTCTTTTAAAAAAGCAATCTATCTTTTGAACTTCATCTCTCAGATAAGGACCAACGCAGACATAAAAAGATTTTTTAGTGGCAGAATTAAGTACTTGTTCCTCAGTCTTTCTTGTAATTTGTGTATGTGTGTGTATGTTTACTCAAGAAACTTAGTTGTTCTAGGTATTAATTAGGTAAAAATACTGCAGAAAAAGAATTTTTACATGAAATGGGGTTTCATAAATGCAATAGAGACTACACAGAAGTATTTGAAAAATCAGTACAAGAGCAAATAATAATAAAAAGAAAAAATCTTCCTGCAATCAGTAAATCAGTCTGATCTAAAATCCTCTTTATATGTTGAACACAACAAAAACCTTGACTTTTTTTTTCTGCTGGCAGACTCCTTCCTTTCTGTGCCAGTGCAGTAAGGAAACAGCGAGTTGTGAAGAGGGAATGTGAGTGGAAAACCTGGAGCAAAAGGTGATATGAGCAGGCTATGAGGAGAACACTGAGGCCTTCCAGACAGCTCAGATGTTCGGGGATCTTTTCCACTGTCTGTCTGGCTGGTGCCCGTGCCTCTGTGTCTGGGCTGCCTGACGTGGTCCGGGTTCTCCCACCTGCCTTGCCCTCTGGGCTGCTCTTCTACCCATCACCCAGCCTGGCTCCCGGTGGGAAGGTGCTGGCATTTCCACAAATGAAGCATTTCAGACATTTCCTCCCAGTGGGACCTGCCTTTATTTGCTCTCCAGGGCTATGATTGCTGTGTAATCCAAGCCACAGACCCCAAGGGACCTTACCTATGGGACCCGTGCCCCTTTGCCCACAGCCATGGCTCCAAAGGTGCTGTTTCCGACAGTGGCATCATTTAGCGAAGGAGGTGGGAGCCTCTTTGGAAAAATACCCTGCAGGTGGGTAATCATCAGCGCAGGCTGTTCAGTTTGGTTGTTTGGGGTTTTGTTTGTACCTTAGTTAGTTACATGATCCTGTGAGATGAGGAGCTGAAGTTGTACCATCACAGTAGGTTCTCCCTGGTGTAATTGTGATGTCAATTTTTTTCACCAGAAACATTTGTTAAAGTTAGTTAAGGGTCAGTGAAGTTGAGCACAACAAGGCCAAAAAAAGTGTGAAGCCAAGCAGCTGTAGGTCGGTGATATGTGCTGCTATTCAATTTCATTTTTCCCTAGACCCTAAAAAACCACCTTTTTCTTGGTGTCATGTCGATCGGTAATTGGTGTGGCAGCTGTTGGCAGAGCCGACAAAAACTACAGAAGCTGGAGGTTGTCACAGCGTGGGTGACTGGGGATCTTGCTGGGTTTTTAGGAGGGAACTACCATGCCTACAGGCAATATAAATCCCTTTTGAGGGTTGCTGAATAGCGTGGATTAACTACACAGTTGCTCAGCAGTTTCCAGTAGCACCTTAAATGCATTAAAAATTTTAATGCCTTAAAAAAACTTTCAGTGCCTTTACAGAACAGGGAACTTGGAAAGTAAAGTTTAACTAACATGATAAAAATCCTTACACATCTTTGAGGACCATGAAGATTATCCTTGACTTTCCCTGTAAAGGGGACCTGTTCCCTTTCTCCAGGAGGAGACCTGTTCGCTTTCTCCCTCTCACCCATTCTGGGGAGCAGCTCAGGGCAGTGGGACAGGAGAACATCACAGATGGGATGGATTCGTTTCCATCCAGGAGTTTCTCCTGTGGAAAATGAGGTTAAGTTCAAAATGAAATGTTTCTCTAGTGACAAGAGAGAATAAAGATTTCTAGTTCAGTGGATCAGCGTAAGGCACGTGTACAAATCTGCCTCTGTTGGGAGCTCGCACTTTCCTGCTTGCACTGTTTTTCTTCAGAGAAATTACTCAAAAGCAGAAATCTACATCTGTATAAAAATTTAACATTTCTTTGCCCACCTTCTCTGTTAAAAATCAAACTGCGTTTTAGGTTTTAGATACACATGTCCTTACAAAACGAAGTAAAATACACGTATTATTTTTCTGCAGTAATAAATTGAGGAATAAAGAATAGATTGGCAGTGATTTGAGGAGCACATCTCTTTCTCTGCAAAATGTGAATACGTAGCAGAGAGCTTTGAATGGCAAATATATTTCCTGCTTTAAAAATTTCATGCTGGCTTGTGGAGAAATGTATGGAAGCTACATTGTAAACTGGTCTAATGCTTGAACAATGTCTTGTGCCCGTTGTAAGGAAATCACAGCAATGCTAGCTAGCGCTTACACTTCCAGGAGATTTCATTTTACATTCTCTGTACACTAATTCACGTTATCTTCACCACTGTATTAGAAAGAGAAACTTTCTCTGAGGAAGAGATTAAATTTCTTGACCCTTCTTTGCAGAATAATAAACCAACAGCAAAACTCAGGGTAGGAAACAGAATAGTTGCAGTTCTGCTAGCCAGCCAGCGTAACTATAAGGTTATGGTCTTACAAGAGCAGTAAATCAGAAACAGATTTTAACGTTTTATCTAAGTCATTTTATGAAGTGTTTTAGGTGGACTTGAAAGAATTTCAGAGAAAGTCTTTTGGTGGCCTGTCAAGAGTCACCTTCCCCGCAAGGCAAAGCACTGACTTGGCAAGCCTAATGCTAATGAAACAGATTATTATGAAATCTTTCCCAGATACTGCATGGGTTGTTCAGGCTTTTCGACTGCATTTGTGCGTCACTGTAATGAGAACTTGGCAGAGGGCCTGGGCTCTGTGACACCTTCAAGGATATCATTGGAAAGTCCTGAGGTTTGGCATCTTCCTTGGAAACAACATTGTGGGAAGTTCAGATCCGTTCTTCAGCCGTTGGATGTGAACTCTAGGGTTTCTGTTCCAGAGGCTTGTGTTTAAAGATGCTGGGAGACTTATTGGTACATAATACACACATTTCTTTTGTGAACTTGCCTTGGTTGCTGGAAAGCCAAGCCAGAATATTTGGTTTGCTCCCCATGCTGCAGCTTCTTGTCCAAATGTTATGACTGAAGGAGCTATTACCAGCTCTAAATAGTCAAAATAACTAGTTCAGCTCTTGGGCCAGCAAAACTGCAGTCCTTTTCAGAGGGTTTGTGCCACTGCCATTATAGCATTATGGTCAAACCCAATTTGGATGTGTCTTCCTGGTGCTGAGCATCCATGCACATGACTGCAAGTATTCATTACTATTGAACAGCCACACCATTAATTCAGGTGCTTAAGTAGAGACTTGAGGACATCTGGTTAGTCATTGCCTAAGGGGTGATTTGAGTCACTATGCACCCGTGTCCTGCCTGCCAATGGAGAGAATAAAAGTTGCCTGTTAGAGAGTGTGTTGTGAGATGTCTCACCCCAGGGTACGGCCTCTCCTGTGGCTTTCTTCCAGAGATGAAATACAGTTAAGTGCTCCCAAAAGCTTGCTGGTTGTATGTATTCTTGAGGTGTGTGTAGAACACAAAGAGACTGTTCAACATGTGGGGTGGAAGGCAGGGAAACAGTTGGAGAACATTTTGTGCTGACAGAGGTTACTGGGAGAGGAGCTCAGTGTGCTTTGCAGGTGCCCCCCACCCTCTGCACCAGGACGGGGAGGACAAGGAGGTCAGGCTCTCTGTGGCCTCTTGATCCCCCTCCTTCCTCGCGACACCTGTGGGCCAGAGTTGTTGAGGTTCCATACAGACATTGGTGGGACATTGTATGATCTTGGGACTGTGTTCCCCCTCCCCAGGAGCAGTGGGATCGGCGTGGCAGTAGATCGCTGTGGCTCCATCCCGTACGTTCTTGGTTTTGCCACCTCTGCACAGCCAAATTCCTATGGATGGCCCCCAACGTCTGGTAGCTCCTGACCATCAGCTTACTGCTTGGCTGCTCTTGCCAGCACAAGCCAGGCAAATTCCTTTTGTCTGCGGGAGGATCGGAAGGAGCCAGCTTAGGGCTTTGTTTCTGTGTTTGAACATTTTTAAATTACTGAGTGTTGGAAAAAAAATAAGCTCAACGCACTTAAAAATGCACTCACAGAGGCTAAGAAACGCTAGATCTAGATGACTTAGAAAAAATAAAGAAGAAATAAGGAAAATATTTCTTTGGTTGCTAGGATGCCTTTTTATCACTGAGATCAGTGTGGTTTGGGGTTTTTCTTTTTATTTAGATGTGTGACTTATTTATTATGGTTAGAGCATTTGTACAGTGTATTCTGACAATAGATTTAAGTAAATGAGACACTTGGCTAGCACTTTGATGTGAAAATTAGGTCTGAAGTGTGGATTGGCCCAGGATTTTAATTTTTCTTCAAAGGAAAAATAATGAAGAGAGTTAGTGATACAAATTTGTGGTTATTCTTTATTGAAAATGCCGTAAGAGGCATTTACTAGGACATTTGTCCCTGCAATTTATTCTCTTTGCACAGAAGCACTTTGCGTCTCGTGCAGCTGAGAAAAGGAGCATGAATTCAAGGCAGATATTTCCCTACTAGCGTTACAGCCCCGGGTGGAGGTTTTGTCATTACGGAGGGAAATATATGTCTGGTTCTTTGTCTCCTGCTTTTTTTTGTGTGTGACAAAGACATTCCCATTCGAGTCGCTCTGCTCCGTGCAAGCCCCCTCCGAGCCCCTGGGTTAGCGGCGGTCGGTCTTTGCAGTGTCCTGACGTCATCCAGTGTATGCATAAGCCCTGCCATTGTCTTTACGGAGAGCAGGGGCTGGGGATTGCAGTATTTGGTGGCCGCTACCTATTTATGCCTGCTGGTACCGTGGAAGGGACGCTGGCCTGCCCTTATCTCTTGGATTTAAAACAGAAGCTCCGGCTTTTTTTGGCTTGCCGAAGAAGGATCTTGTGCTGCGGTTGCGAGGAAAAGCTGTCTGCGGTGTGGAGCAGAGGAGAGGAGAGGGGAATCTGGCAGCTTGGATAAGCCTGGACTGCATTGTCTGGCTTCATGACCCCTGCTGTGTAGCACTCATCCCTGCTCTCATACACTCCCTCTGTCTTCCACTCTTTTTTTTCTTTCTTCTTTCCTTTTTAAAATAGCAGCATCTGGGGCCAGCCATGTTTGGCACTGAATCTTCATGTAAGTAAACGCATCCCACTTACGTCCTTTTTCTGTTGAGAATAGGTCTTGTTTTATCCTCGCTGTTCCCACCGCGCCCGCGTTCCTTTCACCATAGGTCGCTGGCTAAAAGCTGCGGTCCTCGCCTGTTTACGAAGGGACAGAAGATGCCGGAGGGGAAGCATCTACCTCCGAACCGTGGGTGCATCCTAGGGCTGTCAGAGCTGCTGATTTCAAGCCGCTGAAAGATGAGGAGAAAAAGGCAGTTTTGCTTGAATGTGTTAATTAATAAGATCGCATCTGTCCCGGATCGGGACTTGCAAATGCTCTAATGAATTATATGTTTGGGGACTGGGAATGCTGCAGCATTAGAGGAGCAAGATCTGGGGGAGAGTGATTTAATCAGCAGGAAAGGACTCTCTGTCTCATTTGCTTCATTTTCATTTCTGGGAAAAAGGAGGCTTGCGTGGGATTGCTCCTGTAACTGGAGAATCCAGAATTAAATTAGGTGGAATTCTAAATATGAGGTGAAAAATGCAAAATAATAGGATAATTTATTTGTTTCTTTCTAATCTTTGTGCTGGAAAATCTTAACTGAGGCAGTCTGCTGTATAATAGCAGTGCAGACGCCTGTCATTGAAAGCCAGCCAATTTTGCTTCAATAGGAACAATAATTACCTGCCTGGCAAATCTGGCTGTGGAGAAAGGCTGAGGGTTTATGTGTAAATAATGTCACTGGTGACAGTGCGGTGGTGTGGGGACCAGTCTGATCCAGTGATTATTGGGTGGCTGAAAAACAGAAGATAGTTCGTTTACACTGCATTTTGTGTGCAAATAATACCATGTGTTGAAAACTTGTCTCGTTTGAATATGAAGCAGCGGTGCTTCATATTTTTCAGGGCGTTATAACATGTGGCACGGTCTCCATGCCATTAGGCTGGGACCCATTCTGCAGCTCAGCTCTTTATGAGGGGTGGTAAGAGCAGCGAGATGGCTCGTAATCATGTCCTCCTGGCTGTCAAAGCCCCGGGCGCCCAAAGGGTTAATCGATCCTGTTGGCTGGCTCTGGCAGTTCCCCACCTCCTCTGCCACAACGCCTGGTCAAGGTCAGGCAGCACAAAAACTAAATTTGCTTTTCGATTTCTTTTGTTTGGGGAACCATTTTCCATGCATGGTTGTAAACATGTTTGCAGCTCTGGGTCAGTGGAGCGTGAGCAGAGATGCTGAATGCATCTCTTTATACCCTGGCCAGGTCTGAAACTCCCAGCCTGTGTGTCTATGGGGTCTACCACTGCAAAAATGCATATTTTTCAGCCCTGTTCATTTTTGTGGTCCTCTGTTGTTTTATGAGGTGTGTTAATAAACGGCTTGCTTGTCACATCGGGCTTTTGGCTAAAAGGCATCGGCAGCTGTGGCTGCTTTTGTTTCCATGGTTCCCACAATTCAGAAAAGGGCGACAGGAGCTTCCGTAACAGCCCCTACCCCTTTCCCAGAATGGTCAAGCAGTGTTAGGTGCCTTTATAAAAGGGATTAAACCCAACAGGGCCAGTTGCCATCCATCCAAGCAGAGGTTGTGCCCAGTCTCTGCCAGCCAGGGCAGACGAAGGCGGTGCGATGGCCTTGCCTTTGTTCAGATGCCATCCCGTGTGTCTCTGCCACCAGCCTGGGCCTCGTACCCACGGGGCCACCTGGGACCCTGGCGTTCCTCTTTGGATTGGGTGGGCCGTCCCGTCACCCACTGTCAGCGGATGCTGGTGGACTGGAGAGGAACGGGGGCTGTTGGTGATGCCCCTGCACGCCTGCCTGCGCAGGGCAGCCCTTGCATAACCAGCCCTGCCCGCAGCGCTGCCAGAGGAATGGCAGGTTTGCTTTCAAAGAAAGAAAATTGTATCAAAATTAATTAAATTATTAATGCACAGCTAGGGGTTTTTGGTCTTCCCTCTCCTCCTGTCTTCATATTCCCAAGCTGTCAAATGACAAGAGTGTGACTAATTTTTAATATTTCTGTCTGACTAGAGCAGCGCTGGGTCGACTAGACAGACCTATGTAATATTAAAATAAATTTATAAAATTCAGCATTATCTAGTCCTTGAAAACATGACAGAATGCATTTTTGCTGCTGTCCAAAAAGCATGAAATGAGCAGATTACTTTTTTTTTTAATCCTACTGTTTATACTTAGTGTTTAGGCTTTTATTTATCTTTTCTCTGATTAAAAGAAAGGCAAGATAAATGGTCAGAAGCAAATCCTGATTTAGAGCCTTTTATTCTGTCACTTGGTATCAAAATATTTTAAATGTTAAATCAACTTCATTCAGCAATCCTGGTTTTTTTTTTTGTTTTTACCGGCAGTCAGAAGGGCAATAAAAGATAGTCCGAGGGCCACTGTAGAAACAGCTTATCGCCTCCAGGATGCAGGGAAAGACAAACAGCCGGCGAAGCCAGCCTGTGAAGGGGGATAAGGCAGCAGGCAATGCACAAACGGCTGCTAACGCTCCAGCGCGTGATGAGTGAGGAAAAAGCGTGCAAAGCCCAAACCCCATGAAGTGTCCGTGCGCAGGGTTGTGCTCTAGCAGGGTAGTTGCCGTACGGTCATGCTCAGTGTTTTCCATCAGTCACGTGTCCTCTTTATAATCCCCACAGGAAACGTATGTGCCTTCATCTTCGGTGCTTTTGTGCTGATCCACTTGCAGCCGCAACACCAGTGTTGGGGAGGGGGGGTGCTGTATGCGTGAAGGGGCAGCTCTCCATCCCATGGCACTTCTGCAGCTGACCTGAAACATGGATCTGCTCGCCGTGTTTCACATTCTGTAGGGGATAAAGAAAACTCAGTTTGATAAAGCATTGGGTTGAGGATGAAGTCTTACTGGAGGTGAAATGATGTTGCAGTGCTGCACCAAAGCAGGGAAGCAGTAGGGCTCTGAACGGTGATGAGCTGGTCCCTGTGAGAAGGACACTCTCAGTCCAGGGAGAAGAGGTAACCCCAAAGGAAATAATTTGCAAACATCTCTTGTCTAACTTGTAATACTTGCAGTTGCAGGCCTACAGGAGAGACAACATAGGCACAAATTAAACTGAAATGTGAGAGCAGACGCAGTTGGTGGGGCTCAGCGATGCTGGAGGGGTCGAGATGACATGGCTCCAGCAAATCTCTCTGTGT
The DNA here is from genome assembly GCA_009806455.1 of Tetrax tetrax. NCBI lineage: Eukaryota > Metazoa > Chordata > Aves > Otidiformes > Otididae > Tetrax > Tetrax tetrax. Next base: position 142,541 of record WHYT01015570.1, on the reverse strand, counting down.
CATGAGAAGAGATGGGACAGGGTGCAGTTCGGATCGTGTAAAGAGAGCAAAGAGGTTCTCAGAGAGCCATTTCGTGTGTGTCTGAGAAGGTGCACCATCTGTGCTTCACATACCCCAGAGTAACTGAGTAGGAAGGTGCAAGGAGGGAACCGCACGCACATGTGTACACCACTTGCCCCAACACTGATGCAAGGATCCAGATGCATGCTGTGAAAGTCTGAGGTGATTTTCTTAGTAATGCTGCTCATGTCAGGGTGTTTTAACCTAGCAGCAAAGCTGAACTGTGAGGGTTATGTGGGAAGTTGTCTGGGAGGTGCTCTTCCAGCCTGGGTTGTTCAGGGAGATGCTCATGATGGTCCACGTCTGGTAGATCAGCAGCTGCACTCTGGAAAGCAGAGAGACTGTGGACCAAAGGAGAGCTGACCAAAGGGCAGGAGAAATACAAAACCAAAGGGCAAGTGGAGCTTTCGTCTGTCACGAGGCTAATGCTAGAAGGCTGCTCTCCATGGGGAGGCTGGGAAATGCTATGGAGAAGGGGAAACCTTGCCCAGTTAAGTGTGCCAGGGAAAGCTGCTGTGCTTGTCCCAGGCTCCCTGTAGTGTCTTCTGCTCTGTCTGTTCAGAAAGTGCTTTTGTTCGTGGGCATGTTTTTTGTCCTGAACTCTCTTCTAGCCAGAATGCCATAGAGACCTTGTAGCGGCCCAGGGAGACCTTACAGCCGCCTTCCAGTACCTAAAGAGGACTTATAGGAAAGATGGGGTGACACTTTTTAACAGGGTCTGTTGTGATAGGACAAGGGGTAATGGTTTTTAGACTAGACGTCAGGAAGAATTTTTTTATGATGAGGGTGATGGAACACTGGAACAGGTTGTCCAGACAGGTTTTCCATCCCTGGAAACATTCAAGGCCAGGTTGGACGGGGCTCTGAGCAACCTGATCTGGTTGCAGATGTCCCTGCTTCTTGCAGGGGGGTTGGGCTAGATGATCTTTAAAGGTTCCTTCCAACCCTAGCGATTCTATGATTCTAAACGGGATGGAAAACCAGACAAAACCTGACCACTTCTGCAGATAGTCAGTTTTGAGCATGTTGGGTCCCCAGGTGGGTTCATGGGGTGATTAGATAAGCAGCAGCACAGGGGAAGATGAGACACGGCCATTTCAGCTCTGGTGCAATGGTAGCTTTGGCGAGAGCAGGCTCCGCTGAACGAGCAGAGGACCAGAATGCTCTTCTCTAGAGCACAAATAGCCCACTGGCATTCTGAATTGCCAAGACCAGTAATAATAGTAAGTATTCAGTAATAGTAAGTAATCAGATGACAGCCACAATTTCCCAATGATGCTATGCTGATTTCTCAGGCAACTGTATATCAAAGAGAGGTTACGGGAACATACCAGAAGCTGTAACTTTAAACCAATGTCTTTGGCTGCTGAGGTTCCCCCTGTTCCCCTTAGAGTCAGGATTGTTGCACAAATTGCAGAACTGGGTCAAAGAGAGGCTTGGCTACAGCAGCGTCAAATGCCAGAGTAAGCCTGGGTTATGAAAGGGATTGAGATTGCAGGAGATGTAATAAACTTGACAAATTAATCAGCAAAACTTCAAGATATTTGACGGGAAAATGCAGTCCCACCCTCTACTTTACAGTAGATTTTTAGGGTTTACTGAGTGCTATTGTTGTTATTTTTTTAATAAACACATTTTTTAACAATATAAGCATGAGATAAGAGAGAGTTCAGCATTTTCTGTGAACTCCTCTGCCTGTATTACTTTGTTAGATGCCCGAGGCGGTGTCTCCAAGGGCTTGGCTGTATGTGTGCTCAGGAGGACAGGGGCTTGAAGCTCAGCTCTCCTTCTCAGACAGGGCAGCTTGAATTTGCTCTGTTGAGCTGTTTACAAGCAGGCAGCTGTTTGGAAAGCTTAAGTGCACCTTGCCCTTTCTTCCTCCCGAAAGAAAAAGTGAATGGAGACATCTGGCAGGCTAGATTTGACTCATGCATTTGACAGTCTTAGACAATGTGGCTCCTGCAGCCCTGGATTGCCTTTCCTATCTCATCGGTTTAGAGGTTGCAAGGATCTGATGGAAAGTTACTGAACACAATTCCAGTCTGCAATGCAGTTGCGTTCACACACGGGCTTCTGGAACAGGGAATAAATCTCCAGGTGCAGGCAGTGAAGAGGCTAACCTTTTTTTTCAAATTGTCGAATTGCAGTTTGTCCTAGCATAAGCTATAATTAGTGGGGAGGCCTGTGATTGGTCAAACGTGACAAAAGATCTTTCAGATGTAAGGCAAAAGTCATGGAATAATTTAGGTTGAAGGGATCGGCCCTTCCCTCAGAGCAGAACCAACCTCCAAGTTAGAAACAGTGAAAAATACCATCTCAATCCATTTACAAAATGGTATGAGATCTAAACAAGCTTCAGCTTTGACCAGTTTAATTTACAGAACCAGAAATAGGGATAAATCTCTATGCCCAGGGACGACTGAAAGATTACTGGAGTCCCTTTGGGCTGTGTGACCCAGATACGAAGTGCAGTACATGCAGTGAGGACTGGGTTGTATTATTTGAGCTGGGGTAGTAGCAGTAGAGTTTCATGAAATACAGGGCTAATTAATAGGTATTGCCAGTGAAGAACTTATTTGCAGAACAATCTAAGTTGTGTTTTTTTGTCTTAGCTACCCTGCTTGATTCCTGAAGCACCAGGAAAAGGTCTGTAAAGTACTACTACGAAAAGAGCATGTGGGATTCAGGGAGACAGAGTATTCCAGGTTTCAAGATTGATGGATATCTTTCCTGTTGGGTGAAAATACTGATGTAACATCACTGTTTAGGCCCTTTCATATGAAGGTCACTATCTATAATGAGAGATTACAGAGTCTTAGAAATGCCATTATGTTCCCTATTGTAAAGGATAGGATGCTGAGCCTCTATGATAGGGAAATAAGCTGTGCAACGACGGAGAAAAACACTTGCTACCCAGAAACTGGTGTAGCTCAGTGGAAAATTGGCTGGCTTTGCTTTGTTTGATCAAGGTGAAACTTATGCTGAGAGATCAACTCAAGATGCTCAGAAAATGGAAGCGCAAGTGAACCCATGTTCTACCCAGACCAAGAAATGTGCCATTGCTTTCCAGCATTAGATGGAAAAGTATTTTAGGAGTTCCTAGGGCTCTGTATGGATTTCGTTTGGAAATGGCATTTTGAGGTATATCAAGTGTTTTGATCAGTACATGGGAAGTAGAAGGGAAATTCTTGTAAGACTACAAGGCAGCGATACAAAATTAAAGTCTGATGTGTTTGACCTCTTTTGAGAAATCCAGTGGCTGGTAAGATCTTTCCTCGGTGCAGTGAAACAAAGGATGCTGAGGTGACCCTCAAAGTATGCTAGACAGTGTTTCAGCTGAAAGCAAGAGCCTAAGGTGAGAATGGTACAAAGTTGGTGAGATTTTCAGAGAAAGTGTATAGCTACAGTGGGGACTTTCCTCATTTGTATAGCACTTACATAGCTGTTGTTTGGCTGAACAGGGAAGAAGGTCGAGAGAGTGGTGGGAATGAGCTCTGGAAGAATGTACCTTGTGCTAAAAGGTCTGTAGCTTAGGAAGCCATGAGGAGATTTTGAAGATGTCAGTGGAAATACTATCTATCTAATTCCCTTGGCCTCTCCTGTTTAACATGCCACTTATTAGCCCAGTGATTTTGCAGTCTACAGTGACAATATGATTTCATTTATGTTGTCACTCCAGCAAATGCTGACTTTACGTTTTATCACTAGGAATGAGTCTTGGAAAGCTGTTGTGAATTTGGATTTCCTGCTGTACATGCCTGAGTGTGGATGTACCTGTGTTGTGGTGCATCCAGGAGTTTTAAGAGGACATGTCTTGACATTGATGAGTTGTGGTTGTGCAAGTGCAGCTAAAGGAAAATGTACTCAATTACGTATTTTAAAAATTCCCGGATGGGAGTAGGAAAAGGAGATCAGAAATTTTTCACTTTATGTGTTTGCTGCATTATTAAAAAGTAGTAAGGGATCGTATGATGAGGACACCACTAGAAAGCAAATTCTGAGGGGAAGGACATATATTACAGCTCCATGGAGCTCAGAAGATGGCAGCTAACTCTGTAAGATCTCTGCTACAAGGAAAGGAAAAATTGCTGCAAGAAGGTAGCATCCCGAGTAGAACGTGAACTGCATAAGTCACTGGATTACTGATTCTTATAACATGAGTCACACTCACACTGACTCTAAACTGGCTTCACGAGGAAAATACTGCTGGTCACAACTATTTAAAGACAGAAAAAACCAACATTGTAATTAGCAATACTGAAAGATGCTAAAAAGGTATATTTAACATTCAGGGAAAGAGCTGAATGTGAAAAATATTAGCACCACTGACCTTTTTTCCTGTCAGCTGTATTCATTACCGGCACTAGTAAGGTATCTAAGACCATCGCAGTGAAAGTAATTGTGCCACTGTATTTGCATAGAGGTAATAACCAGTCACTCAAACCATCCATCTGCTGAGAAAATACTCTCAAACTTTGATTTAGAGTATCAAAGAGAATACACTGGATCAGAAATACTGAATTAGTTGGTAAAGGAACATGTCGAGTTGTTTGAAGATTCCATGTTGTTCTTTGTCATCCACAAGGATGTGAGCCCAAGCAGTCCAAGTAAAAAGCCCTGGAAATTTTATAGGCAGTGAGTGGAGGCAAAGGTCTGCTAGAGGGTTAACTAAGCCGGGGGAAGCGTTCCTGTAACTCAGCAACATCTATCAGCCTGGGTATTCTCTGTGTCCTCTGCTGCTTGCGTGGTCCGCAGTGATAACTCCAGATAAGCTGTTATTATTATGTATAGAGCAAAGAAGGTAATAATCATGCTGCCTGTGCAGATGGATGGAGAAAAGCTCCAAATGGTGGAAAAGAGCAGCCAGAGAAAAAGCAGCAAGATCTGAGCTGTAAGCATCACGTTCAAGGGTGGAAGTTCCTCCAAGAAACCACCCAAGTGCGAGAGGCTTAATGCAGGTTGTACGGGAGGATACGGTGTCCTTGGTCACAGGACAGAAGAGAAGCTCTGTGGCAGTAGAAGCAGGAACAGATTCCTGCACGACTGCTGACCTGCTAGTGATGTCTTTCTGAAGCTTCAGCTGGAATGTTATGGTAGCACAAGGAGATGGCACTGGGATGATGGATTTGCCAAGTGTATTAAATAAGACATTGTATATCCTCTTTAATGTCATTTAAACATGCTATAGTGGGTCTACTGGGTGTTGCCCCAGCCCGTAGGGATACAACAGCTAGGATGACTGAGAGATGAAGCTGCCTACCTAGAATAAAGCGCTGCTGGTCTGTCACGGCAGAGGGATCACACAAAGAATGGGCATTCAAAGGCCTTTGCACGAGTCCTTTTCTAGAGTTATCTCCGGAAGTATAAATATTTTCGTGATTGGGATTCTCGTTCTGCTAGGGTAGGCCGCCGCGCCACGGAAGGTGGCGTTGCTGTGGGCATTGCACGTCATGGCCTGCAGTGGCCTGTCTGGATGCAAAGAGACGTGAGCTTGGTCACTCTGGGGCATCGCACGTATGCTAATAACTTAGATCTCTGCGAGTCTTGGCTGCCTGTCAGAGAGTAATGAAGCTGTAGATGTAAAACCAGTGCCCTACGTGCCTGGCATTTAGTTAGGTTATGCCTTGTTTGTGTGTCTATAGTGAAATTCAATTAATTCTTCCATAAAATAAAAGCCTAGGTAAATACTCACACAGAATTATGCAAAAAGACAATAAAAGGCTCGTGTTTGGACTTGCCATCCTTAATAGTATCCCTGTAAACACAGAGGCTTCCCTGAGGGAACAAAGAGATGTGACTCCCTAAATCTGGAACGTCGGCGCAGGCACCGCCACTGTGGAGCGCGGCACGGCGGGCAACAGCTGCTGCCGGCAGTCTGGCAGTGAATACGCAGTGTCTGCGTTTTCAGTTGTTCCCCTTTAGTTCACTGATTTGTATGTACTCCAAATCTGGTCTGGTATTATACTGGGAAGAAAGAGGTGGTTTTATGTCACTGAACAATCTAACTACAGATAAAGGAGTTTAAAAAACTCCTAGTTTTTACTTATATATGTAGATTTGGGGGATTTCGGGGGTTTATGGTTTTTTGCTTTTTGTTTTTTGACTTTGACAGCAGTTGTGAGTTAAAACCGTAACTGCCTTGTTTTTCCTAGGAATGTAAAACAGACTAGTTGACCAAAGTTAAAGCAGTTTTTTCCAGCCTGAACCTGTCTCCCATATAGTGGAGATGCTGATGTGAAGCTGTGTCTTACTGCTTATCTCCAGAAACTGAGAATTCAGTACTATAGCAGCTGGTAACTCTTGTTAGCTTCTGTGAGGAGCTCAGAAGTTTGCATCCATCCAGCTGAAGTACGCTCTTATCTCCAGAAGCAGTGTCTCTACTGACAGAAGAGGGTGGAGGTATGTCACGGGCGGCATGGGCAAGCCTGCGTTGCAGCTGACTCGTGCTGCCTTGTGTACAAGTAAGGGAGGATTATACTGCCAAGTTGTCTTCCAGAAACTGGAATTTCATGTCTGAAAGTCAACTGCTGGAGAGTATTGGTTGCTTTATTATTGGGTTGGTTTGGTTTTTTTTAATAGGCTAAAATCTAGCTGTTAGTCCTGTCTTTATTTCAGAAGTTCAGTCTAGAAATACCTTTCAAAGGCAAAGATGTGCAACTATTAAACTCTAAACTTGAATCATAGTTGTTGGGCCGTGCTGCTTCTTTCTAGCATGCAAACTCACATAATTAGTCTAATTAAATAATTTGGAAGAAGAAAATGAGTATGGCTGGTCAAATAATAGCTAAAGTCATCAGTGGGTATAGTCAGGGTGAAATCTAATCAAAGTAAACTTGTGAACAGCAATCTAAGACATTAAACTACAAAATAATTGATGAATGAGATAATCATGATATGACAAGAAATATTTTAGAATATTTTAAGAAATCACCTTGTTTTCCAACATTTCATTTGCTTTCATTCTTTGCAAGAAGAATGAAGCTCTAGCTATGAGCAAAAGTAGAGGTTGCTTCCTTTTTCCTTTATAAAGTTGCTATTTCCAGGGCCTTATACATGAGCCCAAGGCAAAATATGGCCTTCATGGACTCAAGTTTTATCTGATTGCTTCTGTGCAAGTTATTTCAGACCAGCTAGTGCAACATACTAATGTCTGAAAATAAGCCAACAACAGCAGCTGGCTGATGGTACAAGCCACTGCAATTGAGTGTTGGCCATTTGCAGCTGGTCACCTTTTCTTTAGGAATGGCATGTCAAGATGGTTTTGAACAATGAGAGGCTTGTCCTAAATAGGTGTTAAAAACTTTTGTGCTGGGTTCTTAAGAGCTTAGGCTGATTGATGACATCAGTCTTTTCCGTGATTACTATTCTCAGAAATAGTGCATGATCTCTTACAAGGTTTGTCTCTATGTATCCTTACTTAAGTTTAAATAAAAGTGTGATTTTTTTAGTAACAAGGTTAATTAAGACTGTAAAAAAAAATCCTACATAGGTTGTCAATTAGGACTAGACTGAGTTAACAGGGTGTAGGTTTAAGGTTAATTGAAATAAACTTTCTTAGCTGAAATAAGAATGTCCATGAACTGTACTGCATCAAAATGTAGGTGCAGGTAGGTCAAAGTACTTTAAGGTAATATTCATGTAAAAATGTCAACATGGTTTATTGTTTTTGTTTTTAATGTCTTTCATAACACTTCTTGTAGTTTTCAGAAACTCAAAATGAAATATCACCTTGTTTGCTGTGCTCTCAGGTTTCTTAACAAGCATGAGTGAGCTTTGATAAAGGTCATCCGCCAAAGATGAACTACAGTTTCTAAGCATAACAAATGAATAACTTTGTTTTCTTTGATCTTGCTGCCCTGCAGTCGGCCCTTTGGTGATGTTTCTGCAAAGCTAACCATATATACTTGGAGGATGCCAAGAAAATGGATACTAGGCATTCTTAATTGCCCAGCCCATAGATATGGCCATGCTTCCCTGAGGTGGTTGCTTGTGGGAAGGCCCAGAGACAATGTCTATTGATCCGCAGTGGCAGAGTGTCAGCAATTCTGAGATCATGAGGTGAGAAGGCCCTTCTTAAATTTAGCAGGGTTATCTGTAAGTTCAGCACTTAAGCCATTGTCCAAGGTGCTATAAAAGTCTTCACACCAAACAGCCTACTGTTTATCTTCTGTTCTGGATCTAAATACCAAACTTGAGCTGGTTTAAAAACTTTTGAGATTTTGACAAAAACAGAAATTGAGCACAAAATATATTTTGCAAGCTGTTGCAAAATCAAGTATGGCATAGATGGCTGATCTGTGGAGCCTGAAATAAGCTGGAGAAGAAGAACAGTTGGAAACCTGAAGAACAGTTGGAAACCTGAAGGAGGAGGTCAGATCAACTTCACTCTTGAGCAACAAGAAGATTTAGGAGGTGTGATGAGCTAGAAGAGAGCAGGAAGTTTTCAGTCTGGAATAGTAAATTCTCGAATTATGGGAGATTTGGAAAGTGTGAGAGCTAAAATCTGATCTGCCAAATAGGTAGCCAGAGCACGTATGTGTAAGAGAGTGGGGAGGATAAGAGAAGCAGCAGAGAGGCAGATGTGAACAGGTTTGATGATGGAATGCTTAATCCTGCCCACTCTTATTTAATGAAAACCTGCTGCCATTTCCATAAAGAAATCAAGAGATATCCTTAAGATGTAAAATGAAAATGGTGGGAAATGCTGGAAATTTTGTTAAAGTGGTTTTTAGTAAATGAGCCATTTTGGAAATTAAGATCAAGACATCAGTCTCCCTTTATTCCAATATCTAGATGAGAAGGTGGATAGTAGATAATTTGCCATACTAAATGTTATCTCACAGTCTTTGACTGCTGTGTGAACAGGAGTTTATTGCATCCATGGAGCCAGTCCCTGTGCTTCTGCTTGGGCTGGGAAAATAGGGCAGTGTCTCAAGGACTGGGGTGACGAAGCTGTGACAACCAAGGTGACCCAGGATTGAGGGGCCTGGCACAAACCCTACTTTATTTCTAAATCTTTTCAGAGTTTGGCGTGGAGACAGGTTCCTTTTTCCTTCCCTCACTTTCCAATGGCTGCTTTTGTGATTTTTCTCTAGGTCTGTCAATCTCGACTGTAGTCTGCTTTACTGAAAGCACCAATTAAGTAGCCAAGCATTTGCTCTTCCTCCCAGATGGCTTCCCCTTCAATACGGGAAGCAATCTGTGCTGTAATGAAACGGGCAGGAGCCCAAGCTGTAATCCTGTACACAGATCGGTGCGGCCTGCCATTTGAAATGAATTAATCGTGGGATGTGAGTTAACGGTGTAGTTAGCAGGAAAGAGCAGAACCAGGGCGGAGTGGGAGCTGGGGAGAGGAGAAGCTGCCTGGTGCTGTTTTGTTTGAGCCTGGCTTGCTCCTAATCCTGCTAGCCATTCAGCCTTGATGGTAGCAATGAGCCTGAGTACCAGCTGTGCCTTCCCATGGGCTGCCGTGTTATTTTCAGCTCCTGTGAAAATGAGGCATTTCCATTTAATTTGCATCTTCTTTCCCCTTCTCTTTTTCTAATGAACAAGTGAGTACAGCAAATTCATTTACGCCCTCCTTAGTGGTGCCTCCCCTCCTTTCAGCTGCACCTACTGTAAGATCCCTTTCAATCCATTGCTTGCTTTAGATCGAGCATCTTGTGGTTCAGAGAAAATAACTGAAAGTCTCTGCTTCTTGAGATCTCCTGCAGCTTCCAGCTGCTCCGCAGGCACTTTTGTTCAGAACTCAGATATCTGACCGTAGGCCTGTTCACACATTCAGCATCACTAGTATGGCCCCATGGAGATTCTCCTGCTGGATAGTTTTCCCTTTACTCTGAAAAATCTTGTGTTTTCAGAATATGTATTGGGAACTTACTGGAAGACCTGCCTCGATTTTCCTCCCTATTTTTCAGAACTCTAAAGATGAGAGTGGAGAAAATCACTGAATGTGCCACTGTTTCACGCGCTGTATGATCACTTCCAACAGCTGGTGTTTCAGGTTCTCCTTGGACCCTTAGTTTTTACAGTCCTCATCTACAGAAAGCACCATGCTCTCCTTTCTGCTACAATTCATACAATGTATATGAGATAGGTTGCCTGAGCATATAAAGATGTACTGAATTAATTAATTAAATCTTAAAAAGGCCATTTCTCAGTCTGTTGTAGACAGACCAAGTTTAGAGAGCTTGGTCTGATTCAGAGAGGGCTTAGTCTTTGGCATTAATAAGTTCAAATCTACAAAGTATAGGTAGACAAAAATACACATGTATTTTCAATTAACAGGTAGGCATTGAGTATTTTGAAAGTGTATATAAATCTGTTCTGAAGCTAAAAGACTTACTCTTTTTTGATAGAATCCTTGAAATGGTAAGAAAGATGAAAACAAGACTGTCCTCCTGGAGGAGGGAAGCAAACAGACATCTAGAAAAAATAGTTATTGTTATCTGTCATATGGCCTTCAGTTATTTGGCTTGGAGCAGTCTCTTATATTTTTATCTTGAACCTGTTGCTTTTTTATTTGTCGCTGGTACCACATGTGGTTTGGCTGATGAGGCTCAACGTGATGCAGAGTGCATCTCAGACACCAGCGTTACTCATTCTGTCCACTGCAAACACATCTCGCTGATCTCCAGGCTTCAGCCCTTGCTGTGGCCACTCTGTGGTTTGTGTGGTTGTAGTACATGACATTTTCTCAGAAATTGCTCGGAGGATTATTTTGTTAAGCATCTGGTTTTGAGAGGAGACTTTTCATCAAGTTCTGTTAGGTGGTTAAGTTTTCTGCTCAGTGGGACTTTCTGGTCTCCAAGTAGACTGACAAAGGTAGTCTTTAACAGGTAAGGAAGAGAATTTTCTTCTAATTTCAGTCACTAATTCCATCTACTTCGAGCAAGATTTAAAAGCTGTTTAGCAGCAAGTGCCTGTGGTGAGTGGAAGGTAGCTGCCATGCCTGCAGAGTAGCACTTGCTTGAAGCAATGTCAGAATTATATGCTCTAGTTATTTGTACCCCTATTTTTTTTGTTCTCTGGTTGCATTTGTGGCAGTTACTGAGTAAAAGGATAAGAGCATGTGTAGGTTTATGTAATAGAGAAGCTATATGTTACTTTTTCATATTACATCCTCCATATAACACACACAGTGCTTGAGGGAGTAGATTAGCTGTCAGTAGTGGGTTTGGGGGTTTCTGTTGTCAGCTTTAGTGCTGGGATATAAAGAGAGGAACTGAGTCAAGGCTGTGAAGTGTACTAAATTAGGAACTGAAAAGAGTGACTTTAAATGTAGTAATTTCCGAAGCAAAGACAGTTTCTTATCACACCTTGCATTTTGTTCTGTTACCATTAGGCAGAATCCTGAAAAACATCGATGTCAGAGAGCTGAGCTAGGGAAAAAGACCTGTCTTCTGAATAAAGGTAGTCAAGTGGCTCCTGAAAAGCCCCTAATGAGATAACAAACATCTATCACAGCATTCAGGTAACTACATCTTCTCCTGTGGGCTAGTAGTGTTGAGGTTGACCAACTAGATTTACGTCATAGACGTCGATGGCCCAGGCTGGGGTCATTTTTCCCCACTTATCTATATGACCTATAGGCTTGTTTACTGCTGCATTGTCCTTCTCCAGCAGCAGGATGCTCTGGAGTAGAGACCCACATACATGGAGTCTTGAAGTGTTATCCTTTAGTGTCTTCTGTCGTTTGCCCTAACCACTTCTTTCTTCAGGTTTGAGCACTGTGTTTTTGAGGTGATTCTCCTAGGTGAGAGACTTCAATATCTGCTTGTATGCAGAAGGAATACCACATCTTTAGTCTTTGTGGGTGATTTAAGATATGCTCCCAAATTACACACTGTATATATTTGTACTTTTATACAGATGCTTTTTAATAGCAATATTAACTCATTTTTATTGGTGGGAGATGCAGTTGAAGAAAGCAAGATCTGAAGGGGTCATTTGGGCCTCAGGTCAGTTGCATAAATGAGGCATCCAGAGCCATTTCAGATGCCCTAAGACTTACTTCACCTGGCCTCCAGCTGTGAGTCCCTGGGAGTATTCTATCTGTAACTTGTGCTGGTGTATCAGCTGCCCTATCCATCTCAAACAGCTTTGGATGCACATGCTTAGACAACCAAATCAAGCTCTTCTTGTCATCAGGGCTTGTCATTGATGTAATCCTAGAGATCTGCCTGTGTTAAGTCATGTGGGAATCTCAGATTCCTGAGTAAGTGCAGGGGTTTTGGGTTTTTTTTGTTTTGTTTTGTTTTGAGCAGTTGAGAGTAAAAGCCACAACGATGATGATAAACTTGGACTCTGGCAAGGCACGCCTGTCAACTGTTGCTGTGATTAACAGCGGCTGCTCAGCAGCGCGGGCTCGAGGATCAGGGAACATGCTGTACTCGAATTATCTGGCTTAGAAATGCCCTCCACTTGCCATTTGCAAGCAGGGACAGACAGAAGACAAACATTTCTTCCCCTAAATATGGGACTTGTTGCAGCTTAGTTGCTTGGCAATGCACTTGACTGTAAAGTAAGCAGACTATTAAGCAATGCTACTGGTTTCCTTCCTTCTATGGCTTTGCGGGATATTCTGTGATCTCTGCACCGTTACAGCCTTTGCAACTGTCTGCCGAACGGCAACGGGAGACACACGCTGCTGCCATGGGTCTGGCTTCTGGGGGAGAGAAAGTCACTGTGTTTTCAGGTGTCCCTCCTGTTGTTTTTTCCTATGTGACTTTGCATCTCTATTCCTACCACTTCCTTTTCTCCTTTTAAGCTTATTGGCAACATCTGTTGCTGCTGTCTATAATTACACTCAGCACAGGGAGAAGGGGAGACACTGAGCACAGCAATTGCCTCTGCTTTCCTTGTAGGTAACCAAGGTCATGTATTAATCTACTGACACTTCTAGATTCCTTCATCATTTACGCCCCCCTGATCCAAAACAAATTCTTCTCTCTCAACCCTGTATGGACTAAACTATAACTCTACCTCCTCGCTTGGTGGGGAAAACCTGAACAGCTACTGTCAGGAAAAAAACCATCACTTTCCATATTGGATTATATTTTTACATAATATAAATATACTTATTTTTATTTCTTTTATATTAAATTATATTTATATTTATTTATGCAGCTGTGCTATGATTGAAGTAGTGTCATCCACATGCAAAACCCTGACAACTCCCTGAAAGATCCAAGTGTGTTTTTGATCCCAAGTAGATAGCTGTACTTCCTGTGATCAAAATAATAATGGTAATTATTGATAATCATTAATTGATATTGCTACTAATAATAGCTCTGAAAAATACTAATAAATGCAAATAAAATATTACAGATTGTGGGCAAAGTTTGCCTCAGGGCCATGGGAAGAAAGCTCTTTTGAAAATCTGAGTTTATGTTTGTAGAAATTACTTCAGGTTCTGGTATACTTTCTCTTGATATCCCCTTTTCCTACTCTTCAATATAGTGAATGACCAGAGCATAATAATTTAACCAGTAACTATAAGGAAAAGTAATAGAATAGAAAGGACAATTTCTATATGTGGGTAACTATAGCATAAAGAATGACAGTCTCATTTGGTGCCAATTCACAGTACATTCTTGTATATTTGACGTAGAGTTGAAAACTTGCTTTAATCTTACTCTTTTCATATCATGTCATTTGACTTTCCCAGCCAATGAGCCCCAAAATGTAATTATGGTCACCACAGGAAGTACTAAATGAAAGAGCATTCAGATATGGGAATTAGAAGAACTGTGGTTAGCTACTGGCTGCAATACACTTGGTAAGCAAGACATGCAAATTTGAGTGGGGCAACACCTCGAATGTCTCTCTTAGTTGTGGGGGAAACCCCCAATTCATCATTCTTTGGTACTTAGCCCACTGATGGGTACGCACGGAAATCCAGGCCGTCTGTAGGCTGATGTTCTGGTCCAGGGTCCATGGGAGCAGGCTGCTGTGGTTGCACTTCAGGAGAGAAAGCTGAAGAGTCTTGAAGGTATAGATGGAGTGTGGGGGATGTTTCTGAACAGCAAAGCACCTTTTCAGGTATTAAGCCAGCCCCGTGAAACCAGCAGTATGAGAGATACTAATTAACTCCATTAACTGCAAAATCCATAGAAATCACACACGTGCTTTTATTGTATATGTGTTGCATACATTGAATTTATAGACAAAATCAGGGTCATTTCTACTTGCTTCAGTGTATTACTGTTTAACATCAGAAACAGATTTGCTGTCAGAAAAGAGCGAAAGTATAGGCATGCTCACTGTCAACACATATAAAATGCACAGAGGGAGTCCTACATTAAAGAGAATTATAGATATCACTTTTCAAAGAAACCCAACTTTAATGAAATCTGTCGGATGCCAATCGTACAAACATGCTTTGATGCCTTTAAAATGATAGATCATTATTTTTCCAGAGGGGAAAAGCATATACAGAACACAAATTTTAATTATGCCTGAGAAGACTGAAAGTTTTTAACATTTCAAATAAATATGGATGTGGCATTTTATCCGAGTTCGTTTATGATTTTCGATACAGGCCTCATTAGATTCAGCTGCTGTTTATGGCATTTGACATGCAGCAGTATATTTAGCTCTGAAAGGCTGAAGATATGAATTTAATATAAAGGTTGAGGGACAAATTGAGTCAGAAGGGATTCATCACTTAAAAAATGGAGCGGATTTTTTCCTAGGAAGGGCATGTCTACACTGCACAGCGGAGAGAGCTTCAGGTGGGCTAGTGGAGTGATACTAAAGGAATATTGTTCTTCAACACTGTATTCCAGCTAATTAGTCTCTCAAGCTGTTTAATAGGGTTTTACTGCTGTCATGCATGAAAATGAGCATCTTCTCATAGCATTGTCCTGCAGCACCACATGGGGTTTCTGAAGCAGTAAGCAGTCATTCAGGGCGCTTGTAACGTACCTTGCTGTAGCGTTTAGGTATTCTCTTCATCTTTTACAGTGTCAAGTTTGCTCAGATCCGCGCTAAATTTATGTTGAAGGATTTTGTTGTTGTTGTTAGAGTGGCTGTGTGATGACAGGGGTTTTTTGGCTTTTCCTTTTCTACCAGTAAATGTTGTACCATGAACAAAACCCCTGCTTTTCTTGAAAATCAGCTCTCGGTGATATTTTTAAAATTCTATTTTATTGGGCACTTTATCTAAGACCTTCCAAGGGATCCTAGTGGAGATGTGCTCTGTTCCTCAAGTCAGAAGTTTTTAAAGTGCCTTAATTTAAACCTCTAAAATTGTAAAGTATTTTTAAAAATCTTGATCTATATTTGCTTTTTACTGTCCTTCTGAGAAACATTTTATCATCAAAATGTACTGATAATTTCCTTATTTAGCTAGTTGGTTTTCATCGAATTTGCAGAAGTTTAGATTGCCACACAGTTATAAAAGCAATAAGTATTTGAAAATATTGGACAAACCTGCATTTTATTGTTCCTTCCATGGCAAAAAAATCTTTTTATATCAGTACACTGAGTGAGGAATCAGACCACTCAAATTTTGACAGGGAACATTCAAGGCCAGGTTCGAAGGGGCTCTGAGCAACCTGATCTGGCTGGAGATGTCCCTGCTTCTTGCAGGGAGGTTGGACTAGATGACCTTTAAAGATGCCTTCCAAACCAAACTATTCTATGATTCTATGATTATTTTTTACTAAAAGAGGTATAACCTTGAAATATGTTCACTTAGGTCCAAAAAACTGTTCAGATTATTTCGCGTATATCTCTCATATCCTCTCTCCAAAACTTGTGGAAAACCAGGCCATTCTTAATAGAAGGAAATTTCCATAAAGGAACATGGACTTTATGGAAACCAGAATCTCTAATCAGTTTCGGGAAGCATCGTATTTCTCAAGCGTCTCTTCTGCAGAAGGTGTGAGGGTATTTGTCTGTCCTCCAAGGCTGTTCTCCAGGAAGATGCAAGAAGACATGAAATTGTGAAAAACAGTCTGAGGAAATAAAATATATGTCTCCAATCTATTTGTAGTGCTAGAATTATGTGTAGAGATTGGCAGGAAGATTCTAGTTTGCAGTAAGGGGAAGACTGGAGGAAAATACCTACAGATAAACCTGTCAAATGTGGTTACTGTGTCAGGTCTCAGTAAAATAGATTGGCTTTCTAAGCTTTTTTTTTTTTGCAAAGCCATCTTGATACATCGTTTTCCAGCATGTGCTACGTAAACCAACAGCTAAATACATAAATAAACACATCTCAATCTTTCTCTGCTGTAAATAAAGGCATCTCTCTCCTGTATGCCCATTAAAGATCACATACCAGAGGACCACTTTCCCTAGTTTCTTTGCTCAGGTAAAAGCTGTCTAAGTGATCTTAAAAGCCTGTCTGTAAACTTACGCAGAAGACCGCTGTTTGAGTGTCTCCCAAGGACTCTTTCTGATGCTCTAACTGGAGTGGAGAAGGGTATTTCCATGGGAGCTTCACCACAAAGCAAAGCTTCCGGGCTGCCCTGCAAGCCCTGAGATATCCCCGCGGGAGGCTGGATTTGGACCTATACAGCTATCCAAATTGTGCTGCGGAAGTGGGAAATTCCTGCCTTTTCAGCAGCACTGGGAAGGCTTGAAGCAATCTACACACATCTTTGGCCTCATGTTCTGTATTGCTCTTTGAGGAAAGTGAATCAACAAGGCTTTAGGTGGTATGAAGTATGAAGCTCTAGGATATGTAGTGAAGCAGGGAGCTTTTTGTTAGCTGTTGTGAATCACTTGTAGATTCTTACCAGTGTACAAATGCAGTAGTCAATATGCGGTGCTTTCCTAATATGTTACAGAGAAGGTACATGAATGACTGTACAAGATATCAGGGGTCAGTGCTTACCAACCGTCCTTAGCCAGCAGCAAATGTCAGAGTTGAAGAGGATGAAGGTTTCATCCCCTGAGGATAAGAAAGGCACTAAGCAGCCCTCCTTTCACTAAAGCATTACTGTAGACAGTCAACATCAAGAGATCCTTGTCCCCACTAGGCCAGACAATGTCAAGAAGGTAGATGAAGAAAATGGAAGGCAAAGTGAAAATGACCATCAAAGTTGTAAATTAAAATAAGCAAAACAGCCCCAAAACACATTCAAACAAAGAAGGAACCTGCGGCTGTCCCATTTTGTCTTTGTCATTCCCTCCACTGAGGCATGTACACGCTCATGTTCACATGTCAATCATGTAATAAAAATCTATATAAAAATTGCATAACAATTGTATAGGAAAAAACAGAGTGCCCAAAAGGGAGCAGAAGAATGATCCTCCTGTGGTGGCATGAGAGGACTTTCTTTAAACAAGGAGCTCTCATATCTTCAAGGTTCTTTGGAAAAGTCCCTGCAGTGACTGGCTTGTTCCCAGTATCTGCAGTGTGACATATCCAGGACAGGAGCAATACAGAGAACAGTAGTCAATCAAGCAAATTATTATTCTTTAACAACTATTTCATTAGTAAAAGATCCTTGTGAAGCAGAGTGTATTAACACCAAATGAAATGAATTGAGCAGATGTACAAAAGAATGAAATCGGCTCAGAAACAGGTGGGTTTTGTCTATCAGGTCTATCTTTCTGGGCACTCTAAGATCATTATTGCCTGGAAACAGGGCCCAGATGATGCTTTCTTCTGTTTTATATATGTGACTCTTAATCATAACCAATGTGCAAGGGAAAAGGTATTGCCCAAGAACTGTGCGTTCTGCTGCAAGCACTTAATCATTCCCCTGCATAGCTTACTGCTATAACGATGACAGCCTTCTGGAGCCAAAATTAGCAAAATTGCTTTACCTGGCTGAGATTTTTGTGGAGTTATTAACCCTACCAAGGAAATGGGAGAGGTATCGGATTGCTAGGGTAAAATCCTGGTCCTGCTAATGTCAGTAGAAAAACTTCCCCTGGCTTCAAGGTGGGTAGATGGATTTCCCCTGTGATTCCCTTCTGTGATCAACCACTGACTCAGTGTTTACAAGTGCTTCTCTGTATCTAAGTTCCCCCTTCTAAAATGTTAATTTGATGCACACCCTGTTTAGCAACACAGTTTGGGATCTACAATGGAAAGGTCACTGAAGTGCTAAATAAATTTGTTAGAAGGGATAATCTCCAGAGACCAATTGTTACAGTTGGAAAAAACAAATAAGCTTCCAGGCATGCAACCCTTTCTGAAGCAGAAGTCATGTCCCTTATCCTGGCTCCTTTTTCCTTTGCATTATAGAAGCTTTCTTTTGGGCGTCCAGTTTTGGTATCTTCCATGATTGTGGTAGCAGAGCTTGTATGGTTGTGACAGCCTGAAGACAGCAATGAGGTTGAGGTCTGGACGAATTAGTAATCTCATGGAAGGATGGAGGAAAATGCAGTAAGAGACCCAAATTTAATTGGAAAAAGTCATTTGGAAGAGATTACAGTCACATCAGTAATTCTTTATCAGATGTCATTCAGTCCATTCAGATACTGAGATCTGTTCAGATTTTTCCTGGATTTGTCCTTTTTACTTGGGCAAAATAACATACCAAATATGGAAATATGATGGGAAATTGCCAAGGGTTATAAATGTGCTTAGTATGAGCAAAATTAGTAATTAAGTAAACACTGGGAGATTTTGGTTGGTAAGAGCTGGTGAGTTCTATTCATTTCTTTCTATACCTGTTTTTAGTCCATGATCCATGTACTGCAGATGTAGGCCACATACCCTACATGCTGTTTTGTCATCGGTATTTCATGTTGTATTGTGAAGTGACCAAAACCCACTACCAACAACAGCTGGAGTGCTCTGCCCATACCCTGGAGTCCCAGATTTCTTTGCGAGGGACATGTTTCTGCACATATGACTTCATTAATAAAGCTCCTTTTATTAGATATCCAGAAGTTATTCTTCTATTAGTTTTATATTAGAAAGCACCGTTACTATTCTACACTCTAGCAGCTGCAATTAATTCCACTTTAGAAAGTGGCTTCAGACCAGAGTAGAAATCTAAAAACAGAACACAAGGATGGACACAAAGAAAGGAGAACCAGAGTTTTAGGGTACACCTCTCAGTCCCTTTAGCTATGATCATGTCAGGTTGTAAGTTGACATAGTTAGGCTATTTTTTTCAGGATTAGGAAGAGTCTTAATTTCTATTTGCTAGGTACTCTGAGCCTTGAGACAAAAGATGCAAGTACAAAAGATGATGTTTATTAGCATTTTATAAAGTCCTCATCAAACCGATGACTACCCTCATATGCCCCAGGTTTTCACAATGTTATAACTTAGAAATTGAAAACAGTATCTATGTGAAAATGGATAATAGAAGCCTAGTTTGTTGGAAGATTTTTTCTTTTATTGCTGTGTGAAGGGCCAAAATAGAGCAAGTGTTTGGCTGAAAACATTCATCCAGAAGAGAGACTGGGAAACAAAGAACAGTATCAGTAAGATAGGTTATCTTCTTCATTTGACATCAACATTCTCAACACAATCTTTTTCTGTTCACCGGAAGAAAAAAAAAGCACCTGTTAAGTTATTTTAGACTGACAATGTCCTTTAACCTTGAAAGAGGACAATATATTATCCCATTTTTTTTTGTGGTTCAGAAAAAGAGGGGGGAAATGCTGCCCAAGGACATGAGCCTAAAAACCACTGAGCAACTGCAGTCAATAACTTGCATGTATTACTGGGTGTAGAGCTGACAGGTTTCACTACTGGAGCAAACAGCTTTGGAGCAGTTCTTGCGCTGAATCAAACAACCAAAATCTAATAAAACCCCTCAGTTTAAATAATAATGTGGGTAAGTGCTTGGTGCTACGCAGAAAGGCTTAGCTGCTGAGCTGTCGGTACCGTTAATTGGAGATGGAAAGCTAAATCCTTGGGCTGGAAATCCGCTCCTGGGAGTCCATCTTAAGCATAGGTTAGTTGGGAAGCTGCCTGGGGAGTCTGTGGCTGAGCATCATGTGAATGTGAGGAGCAGGGGAAGGGGAAGAAGAGCTGGAGGAAGAAGGAAAAAAAACCACAAGAAGTGAATTTGGGTTTTTCTATTATATATTCTAGCAAGTATTCTTTTCTGGCATTAGAAGGTGGGTTATAATAAATCCTGCTGTTGTACTCTTTGAATCATGAGTCAGAAATGAAGTTACATAAGGTGCAGCACGTGCGATTGATGACATGGATGCTTGCTGTGCCGTTTTGTTTGCTCGCAGCAGTGACTACTGATAACCTGCAGCTCTGGCGCAGAGCACCTCCGTCCCTGGCAGACTTTCCCTGTCCAAATGAAAGGCACTGTGCAGCGTATGAAAAGGGAGCAGAGTTAGACCTTGAGCCCTTCGGCACTGAGCTGGTTTTAACCTCTTTCTTCGTTCTTTCTCCTGGAAGAAGGAGCGCTGTGGCTCTCTGATTCCCTGCTAGTGCACCAGAGGAGCCGAGTCTCTCAGGATGGGGTAGGGAATGGTAGTACCTGTAGCAATTTAACACACACTTGGAAAATCTAGGAAGAGCAGGCAAAAATAAGGCACATGCCTTTTAAAACATATGGAGAGAAGTGAAGGTTAACAGAAGGTAAGCTCAGATTTCTGCATCTGCAGGGTTTGGGGGCCAGGGCTCCGTAACCCATCACCACAAGGCTGGGCCTCCCAACACCGATCATCCTCATGGACAGGTAGCCTTCTGCGAGCCCCTGCGCCTTGACCCCACCAGGCAGTACAGAAATCAATCACAACTTTATTCTTGCAATAGAGCTGTAGCAGTGACGCAGTTTCCTTTTCTTTAACAAGGTTATTATCCTTCAAAGTTAAAGGAACTTTTCATTCCTCCTTTAAATAAAATAAGTGACTGGATTTCCTGATCATTAACCCTTCTTCAAATCTACTTGTTCATGAACCACTTTCCTGGAATTTCTTCCCTGCCTTTTCAGCTGAACTACAGAGAAATCTGATTTTAGGCAAAGTTTTGCACAATGATTTACAGAGAAAAAAGATAAAATGTTCTTTGTCAGTGGGGATTTTGACTACAGTTTTTGCCCACCAACATTCATTATGAATTTGGCCTGTCGTTGTTTACCATATGATTAGATTGTATATGGAAAAGTGGCAACTTCTGCTCACTCTTCAGAAATGGATGTTTTTATCTATTCCTAGCAGAAAAGACATAAACAGGAGTTTTGCACTCTGCTTCCTTCTCTTCTCTGAGGCCATTCCCAATGCATACAGATGGGATAGGATAGGAGGAGAGATCTACTCTGCTTTTTTCAAATGACATTGCAAATTGAAACTAAATTAAGCTAGATGACAGCCAGAATGAATAATTTACAAGTTGAAGAGGAAGGAGCTGCAATGGAGGCCAGCAAGGGGATGCACCTCACAGAAATGAAGGCTTTAAAGAAGAGGCTTTAAAACTACTGCAGCATGAAAGAAAGTAAAAATGGCCTTGTGAGCTGGAAGCTGGTGTGCTAGGGAAATGAACTTACAAACTGCAGGTGTACCCTAAAGAGATGGAGGCACAAATAATTCAGTTCTTCAGAGCCAGGCGACCACTTCAGCTAATCTGGTGTGTGGAGAGCACTTAGATTTCTACTGGTGCTGGCCTCGAGCAAAAAATCTTAATGAGGCCATCTGCTAGCAGAGCCTCTGTGCTTTCCCTGTCAGCTCTGTGGAGTGCTCCTCGTGATAAACATTTCAGAACAAGGGAGTATAACCCTGGTGAAAAAAATTCCATCTGCTCAGAGCAAACCAGAGAAAGAAACAGTGATCTACAGAGGAAGAAAGTGATGCAGTTAGTAACTGTGAACAAAGAATTCCTGGCTTGTTTCATTTTGTTGCTTGATTTTGCTTTCTTCTTTCTGCTTATTCGATCATATCAGTCAGTATTTGGCAGAAATTGCTTCATTCCATATGAAATAAGGGTGAAACTGCAGGATAAAAACTCTGTTTCCCTTTTGCAGCCCAGCTGAAGGCAAGCTTGGCTCTGCATGTCGGGGATGTTCTCCAGCCCCTGAGAAGATCCTGGGCCACTTCAGTGGAGAGGCCTCTCCTTAACCACTCCTCAAGGGCTTGTTGTCAAACACCCAGGCAGCACGCTGGAACTCGAAAGGGTGTGCTTTAATTATTCACCTGAATTTCTGTGCCACATGTTTACTTGTCATTTTGCATCAGTGATGCTCATCTGGTATTGCTGCCTCTGTAGTACTCCCCTACGTTTCCCAAAACTTCAGTATAGGAAAAATGTCTGTGGAATTTTGTGGCACTTCAGTTCTTCTGACGTACATGGATGCAGTCGGCATTTTCTCTCCACGTTGCCAGCAGTGGGACTGACAGATGGGGCAAAGAGAGCTTTATTTTCCTAAACAATGTCCTCTTGCCTTCCTTTTTTGCTTTGCCTCATTGGAGCAATCAAGCATAGGATTAAAAATGTTTCCTTGTTTTTGAAAATCAGGAAGAGCAACATACTTAAAATTGCAGCAAAAACCACTACAAGTCATCTGACTCATGGATTTCTTGCTCTAGTTTGAGACTAACTGGTCTCTGAAGGATTTACCTATTTGGCAGTATTGAATTAACTTGGGAAAACAGACAATATTAAATTAACTTGGGAAAACTCCTACAGAAAAAAAAAAAAGCTTTAGGGAAAAGATAATGACTCTCTGGCATTTAGCTAATTATCCAAATTATGAGTGTACTGCATGAGCAACGAACCTGGAGTAGTTTCCTCAGGAGTCTGACTCCCCAGCCAAAGGAAATCATCACTTTGGAGAAGCCTAAAAACCTATTATAACATTTACAACTCAAGAGGTGCATTTTTCCCACAAAGTCATATTCATAACTCCCAGGTAAAAGAAGGGATTTATTTATTTAATCTAAAAATTAAATGTCTTCAGGGCAAAGGATTTGTTAGTGGGAAAAAAAATTCTGGCTTTTGAAAAACAATTTTTTTTTTTTTAGTGTTATGCTTCACTGAGAAAATTGTGAATGCTTTTAGGAAAGAGTTAATGCGATGTTTCTTTATTGATGCATTCATGCAGAAATAAACAAATCTTGCTCTGCTGCATGTCAGCCAAATACATTTTTGAATACATCTACAAGATGGTAACATCTCTTGATACCATTTCAAGCTCGCAGACCTATTGGCATCTCCTGCCTTTGGCTTCTGCTGCCAGTATCAGCTCTGGGCTTGGCTTTGCTGGCGAGCTGTAGCATGTACTCGGGCGTCACGCGGTTTCCTTCAGGCAGCAATGCCTTAACAAGCTCAGATGGTTTTCCTTAATTCCCCTGACTGATGATGTTTCCTATTTTCAAAGCTTGGGATCTTTCTACTCAGTGGCAGCTCTTCACCATGTGAAATACTAATTGCATAATATGAAAAAGAGCTCTTCAGGGGACTCATTCCTCAACAGTGCTAATGTTGCTGGAGGTCAGAGGAACCTCCTTTGGGGAGTTATTTTTCTTTTTAAAAAGTAACAAAGAAAACGGGGAGGTGGTAACCAAATACAGGGAGACCCAAACCCAACATAGTATGTTATGTGTAGTCTTCACTTTTTCTGCTATAGGGAGTTTTTAAGACTGTGAGGCTGTGTTAAGTTTTTTGTTCTAATCATCTTTACATACCTTCTCATGCCTTACTTTATCTTCCAACCCCTTTATATAATGAGAGGAGGCAAGTCTGGTTCATGGACCACTGTAGCTGAGACTACTATGCTGTGCTGTGACAGGCTGGACCAAGATGAGGCCTACTGGAAAGCACTAAATGAAATACCTTTCTTTGGATGTAATCAACTATTTCCTGTAATGTCTTTTTGGTTGGGACGGTGATAGAACCAGAAACAGCTCTTGGAGAAGGCCAGAACAAATAACTTTGCCAGCGTCTTAGGAAGGTGTTATGTGGAAGTGAAGAAACCAATAGGGGAGCTATAAATGAATGCGAAGATCTCTGCTGCTTCTGCACACGAAATGTTACTCAGGTCTCCTCCCAAAGCTCAGGCAGAGAACCCAAGCCCCAGAACACTGCACTGAACGATTCACAGGCAAGCCAGCCGTGAAGTTGGGAGCAGAAGCCAAACTGTATTGCAAATTCCATGTTGCTCCGGTATTATATATCCCTAAGTGCTTCTCTCTAATGGGCCCTTCTAGCTAGAAAGTCAGCTCCCCTTCTCTCAGTGGTATTTTGTGCTTTGAATAATGAGCAATAAGGGTTTTGTTGGTCATCTAAATGCCACAATTCCAAGCACTTACACACACTTAGCAGATTCCGAATCTCTCTGTTTCTGAGCCAAGTGGCATTTGAGAAGCATTAAGTTAAGTAGTCCTCCACAATAATTTTGCGTTCCCTCTTTGAGCTTTCTTGCCGTATTGATTTTGGTATTCTGCCATTCTCAAAGTTTTCTTCTGGATTTTTCTGCTGAAGCAGTTGCTCATTCAGACGCATGTGTTCAGAAGGGAATCAGCTCCATGTACCGCACACTTGGAGATTGCTTTCCTATTGCTCTTCCTCAAGGGCCAGACGGGAAGCTAATTCCCAACCACATGTGTAGGGAAACCTATGGGTGGATGTGAGGTCCCCCGGTTGTTGAACCTTTTTTCTGGCATTCCCCTTGCCTCCAAAAAAAATCCAGAAACTTCAGCTGCTGCATTAAGAGAAAACATGGCAAGTTTTAACTTCAAAGACAATTTTTTCCAGGGTGGTCTGAGTAAGTCAACGTAAAGGACTTTAGCATAAGAAAATCCCAATGCAGTGATTATCGTAATTAACCATCAGTATCTGAGGTTCAGCATAGCCATGGTTACTAGTCGTAGATATATTAACGTGAACAGAAGAGGAACAAGCAGATGCAAGAAAACCACAGCATTTTGATGGTCTATTTTTATAGCACAACCTTCTCTGGTCACTGGGTGCAGTGGTGAAGTAGCATTCGGTCGTGTTCAGATATGAGTACAGACAACGGTCACCGGGTTTGCTCAGTTCTCAAGTCTTACCCACCCTTGCAGAACGGAAAGTCAAGCTCCTGGGGTTAGTCTTACCTCAGCGACTCACTGCCTGCCTGATCAGACTTTCAAAACCAGTTTCTAGTTGCAGACATTGAATTTGAGCCATCTGGGCCTGATTTTTGAGGAACTTGGAGGTCAAGTCAGAGTCAAGGGGGAGAACCTGCAAAGAGGTTCTTCAGCCATTACCTCTCTGGTTTGATACCCCCATGTGCATGACGCAGTGGAAGGGAAGGGCAACGTTGCTGACCAGCCATACTTCTGGCATGCTCTCCCTTTAGCTCAGCATCTTGTCTCAGAAGCTGGTGCACAAAAATCAGTGTGAAATCCAAGACATAGCCTATCTTAGCATATCTTTATCACAAAGATAAATAGTTGGGGTTTTTTTGTTTGTTTTTTTTTTTTTTCTCATAATCTGCTTTCTGCCTCGTGGTATCTGCAGTCCAGCTATAGTTTGATATGGCGTGACACGCAGAATATTTCCTTAGAGTTATTTACTGAAATGTGTGGGTGCAGTCTTCAGCTGTTTGATGTCCACCTGGAGAATTCAGACAGGCAAATGGGTATTTACTTTCACAGGTTCCAGGCTGGGCCTAAACATGGGAGTTCCAAACACAGCTGAATGTTTTACCTAGACTTTGAATTTTCAAGTTAGAGCAGATACAGTATCTGACTGGGTCAACAACAGTGGTGAGAACTGAGGTTGTAGTGAGTCCTGTGCTGGTGTTATTTCTTACACAAGCTTCATGTCTATCAGGTGTCCCACATTTGGCTGATTCAGTCTTGCAGTTTTCACTTCTCTCTCCACACTGTTTGGCTGTAGAGGAAAAGAGATCTGACAGTAGCTGGTGGGTAGCACAGAGTGCTGGGGTTAGTGTATTTGTGCGGTGTTTCTGAGCAGCCTGACCACTGTGGCAGGTCGAGTGACAGTTCTGCACGGCACTAACACAGCCCCGTCGAGTTCTGCCTGCAAGTCCTGCCCCACGCCTCCTGTGGTCCCTCCTGCCTTCATGAGGAGACCTGCTTCTGAAAAGATTCAGTACTTTTAAACAGAAGAAAGGAAAATTAACGAAGATAGTATTGGATAGAATGCTATTTCACAGTTGTTTTCAGCCAGGTAAGCCATGGCTTATGTTTGGAATTAAAACCATCAAATATTCAGTAAGAAAAATAGGGGGTATCTTGCGCTGCCTTTTCTCCTGGGATGTCATCAAAGGCTAAATCAAAGAACATCATTACTGTTAGTGCTAATGAGGTAGTCTAAGTGGCATTTTATTTGTCTTCTTATGAAACAAGCTTTAAAACTATGGACAGTCCAGTTTTGTCTAGTGGACATACAAGACATTTGGAGGAAATTGCACTGCCTATAGGGACAAGAAGACCGCCTTGGCCACAAGATGATTGTGTTTTAAAAGTCTGACTTCATGCTATGCTTCCATAAGGCCATGTGAGAGGGATGCTCCCTCAGCCTCTGCTGCGTCATTTGCTGTGCATTTGGTTGGAAATTCTTTCTCTGGAGCTCTATTGAAAATCTTTATTATGCAAAATTCTCCCCCAAAGTTTGTCTCCTCATCAGTCAGGTCCTGAATGCAGATTGCAGTTCTATCTATGGAGTCACTGCAGAGCTTTTTCCATTTCAATAAGTTTTGGGTGTCCCGAGAGACTGGTAGACAATGGAAATTACACAGTGCTTGTCAAACCTGCTACTATGCTTTCTTTGAAATACCCTCAAGTGGAGGCAAAGAGGTAAAAATTTTCTACTTAGCTTGTCTTCTTTTCCATTTGTTACAATTACTGTGTGAGTCACTCAGTAGCTTTAAGAATGCTTTGAAGGGGAAAGTTGATTATTAGATACATAAGAATAATGAATCACACTTGATGGAAAATTTATTTTCCCCATCTTTTTGTGCCACATTACCCAGATCATCAATTATGGGAAAAAATACCCTGCTGCATATACAAATTTATCATAGGTAGAAATTTCTCATAGGAGAAAAATGGCATGAACACCCTGTTGATTTTGTAAGTAGGAAGCATAGATGAGTTTTCAATGACAGGATAATGATATTAGCTAATGTAGATCTCCAGGGAGTTTTCATGAGGTTGCTGGCTCTAATTATGAAAATGTTTTCCAGTCACCTCTATTCCAAGAAGCACCTTACGATTCTTGTATGCGAAGAGATCAGCATCTTAGAGACTCTCAAAATAGATGTGCTATATAAAGTGAGGCTATCAAGGTTAGAACAGAAATGTCCGGAATAGATTATTTCTCCAGAATTAAAAAATAAATTTGAAAAATTTTTTTGCCTGAAAAACAGGCAAAATTTTAGTCAAGATGCAAATTTCAGCCATATTTTCAGAACTTTTTTCATTGCTGAGATAATTTTTTTGGATGTACAAAACCTGATGAGCTTTGTCTTTGTGTGCCTATGAAAGCAACACACAAACAAGGATGGAAGATGTAGCACTGCTCATATCTGTAGGTTTCGTGCTCATATCAAATCCTGCCTGGAACAAAAGGAGGCACAAAAGGAGGCTGCAGGGCAGCCCAGGGGGCTCTGTCGATGTGCCTCTTTTTGTCTCAGCATGGGAATAGCTCCTCCAAGAGAGGTTCCTGGATAATGGGCGTCCATGGGATATTTTCTCTTTTGTGGAATGCCAGTAGTTGGTGGTGAAAACTCTTTGCATGATTTGTCTCTCTAGAGTAGATTAGCCTTTGTTATCTGTGGCATTGGAATAAATCACTGTGACAAACTTTTAGTTTAGGGTATTGTTTAGACAGCTAATGAACCAAAATCAAAAAGATTTAATGGAGCTGTTACCTCCCTGAGTGTTGCATGAAAGAAGAGGGCAAAACTTACCCTGTTCCATTGAGAGGACTGTGCTGATCTGGCACTTGGAACAAAAGCCATTAATTGTCTTAAATGACTCCAGATAATGAGGTTTAGTAATTGGCTTTTGTTTTAATACAGCTTTGAAAGGCTAAACCACATAAATCTGTGTAATGCCTCAGAGTCAGCGACAGTTAAGGTAACAGGTAGGTTTGACTTCACAAACAATGCCTGTCCAAACTGGATAAAGCCAGATCAGTTCAGTTGATTAGTTGATGTTAAGAATAATTTAAAAATACGGATTTGCTTGAACACTTTGTGGTGCAGAATGGAAAATAAGGTCATTTTCTTGCAGTGCTTAGGTACATTTTTACAAGGAAGTACATTACTGTGGATTTTCAGGAGAGCCCCATTATTGTGTGCTTTTTATTGAAGACTTAAAAGTCTTAAAATCATCTACCTGATAAACTGTGCAACAGCTGTACTCTGAAGAGCTCAGTATACCCTTGCTTTCTCTTACAAGTGTGTAGCTAAAAGAAGGTAGAAGCTGTCTATACAGGGTGATACTCTGCAGTCACATGAGAGATCATCAGGGAGTGCATCCTCATTTGAGTGTAGCATCACTCAGGATTTCCCCTGCTTTTGTGTTGGGGAAATTGCCAGCACACACACATACTGATGTATCTTTGAATAGGAAAGGAAACCACAAGCAAACTGTGAAGGCGCCTTCTGCAACATCTGGACTGGTTCTGCCTGCAAAGACACCTTGTAGTACAGCACAGTGAAGGAAACCTCCCATGACAAATCTGAGAGCATGCTTCCTCATGAAGGGCAACACTGAAGTAAAAATTAAGACAAGGACTCATGTTTCTTCAGGCTTTAAAATCTGCAGGGCAGATGTGTATAATGACAGTGTTTCAAATCAATTTGCAAGCAACATTTCAGAAGAACTGAGATTGAAAGTGTTGCAAGAGGACTTGACTAAAAACCAAGCAACAACTCAATTTTACACATCCAGATCTCTAAAAATCCAGATATTAATGTATCTACTCAATACGTCATTGCTCATCCTTCATGCCTCATTCTTTTTTGGCCCAGTTCCTCTCTTCCACTTGTACATTATTAATATCAAGAGTCTGCTTTTAGCATCAGGACACTGTGATGGTCATAAAGAAATGCACAGTGGTTCAGTCCCTGACAGCTAAGGGCTGTAAGGTCCCAGGAAATTGTTTCTCCCTCATTTTCTTTTTCTTCAAATGGAAATGCTGTGAGGAGTTTTTGGTTTTGTTTTGGTTTGTTTTTAAACGGGATTTTTGCTGCCAATATATTCGCAAATCTTGGTGTTCATGCAGCATGCTCTGCAATTAGCAGGAGCTCTGTAATTAACTTATGTCAGCAAGAGGAAATGTCCCTGTCCCTTGGCAGGGGCAACTGTTTGGCAGCAAATTTGCATTATAATAGCTGCTTTCATGAGGGAAAGTTGATCTTTTTTTCTCCATACTTTTACTCTCCCCAAATCCACAAGATGGGGAGTGAATGATTTCAGACAAATGGAAGAGCAAAATACTGTGCTTGAGTATACCTATACTAAATTGGTTTTAGTACTTAAATTCACAAGATAGAACATTTTTCTTGGTGTGGGTATAGTGCATCCTGCATCCGTATGTCCAGCCTGTCTGTTCCTGGGGGAAAGTGTAGCAGCCGACCTTACCAGGACATTCTATGAAAATATAGTTGGGAAAGGGAATCTTTAGTAGCGTCTTGTGTTAAGTGCCTTGGTTTGTGACACAAGGCTTTGGGGTACATTTCATACCAAGGAATAACTTGTTGACGGTATCTCTTCCTAAATGGCCAAAACTGTTAGTGTTGGCAGTCTTCCTTCTCCCAGTGAAAAGATACTTCTGAATTACAAACCATCTTTTGCTAAAGTAAAAATAGCCTTTATTTACATTCATGTTGCATGTGTCATTTCTTGTGTGTCTTTTTTGCTTTTGCTGTTCTTGTCTCCATCTTCTTTCTACTCATGTTAATTTTTATTGCAGTTCCATTTTTAAATTTTCCTTTAACTCATCTGTGTATAATACCTGTCTATCTCTAATCTGGTTTTCTTTTCCCTTTCCTAAGTCAAAGTAGCTTCTAAGTGGTTTTTTGTCTTCCAGATCTGGTTTCCTTGATTCATGTGTATGTCCTTCTGCCATCAGTTCTGTGACGGTTCTTTTCTCTTATCAGTTATGCTTCCCTGTATATTATTCTGTGGGGATGAGCAATCTTCATGTCTAACAGGCTGAATGGTTCAAGCACTCTGAGGGACACAGTACATTCATGTAAATCCCAAAAGCTCCAGAACCAGCACAGACTAATTCCTGCTAGGACTGAGCCAGAATTTTGACCAATCCAATAACTTTTGGACATTACAACATCAATACAGACCGCGTGTTGAAAAGCAGGTCAGGATTCATCATTGTGTCACTTTGATTTTCAGATATTTAGTGCGTTAAAATGTTGAGGAGAATGATTAAATTGAATTTGTTAGCAACCCTTAGGCAGGGTTCTTTGGGAAAAGATGGGCTGAATTTGCTAATGTTTCTTTCAGTTTTCTGCGCTGGACGTAATTTGCTCAGTGGGCCACAGGAGGGAATATTATTGCCATCTTCTGCAACTTTCAAAATTCTTTATGTTTAAGTTACAAGTAAATTAACTTTAATGTTTTTGACTTGGAACTGGTACTGTACTCTTTCTACTCTTTGGGCTGTGCTTTGTGGCTGAAAGCCTCTCCCATGACACCCAACTTCTCTCCAGAATTGACCATCCCTACTCACTCTCTTTTTATTGTGGTTACAGTATCCTGTTGAAAGAGAAAACCTACATTTAAGATGTGGAAACATGGAAGAGAGTGTGGTGGTGTTCAGTCCAGAAAGTTTTATTTCACTAATTAGAAATATCTGTAAGGGCAGGACTTTGATTATGCACAACTATGCAGTTAATCAGAGTTCATTATTTGTCTGAAGTAATAGGTAGCTTTTGGCATATCATCATTTTCTCTCACCTGGGCTCTGATCCAATGCTCGCTGAGGGCAACAGATGATTTCACTGGCCATCAGCTTAGGCTCCAGGCACCTGAATGTGGCTCTCATTCAGCCTCATGCCTTTAGGACAAGAGTAGGTGGTTGAACAAAGTGAGTGGGCATCTGTATTTCCTCGCACACCCCACGGAGACACCGGCTGTTTCTGCCTGGTATGGCCATGTGTTTGTTTCCGAGTGACAATTTTTTTCCAAGTTTTGAAAACAGAGCTACACAAAGGCCTTGTAGAAGGAAGTTCTGTAGCATTTGCAACAAGTGAAAATGAAACTCACTCAGCAGCATTCTTAAACTTTTGAGTACTTAACTTCTCCACTGGTAATTTCTTCAAGAAGTCTGAAGAAGTTAAAAAAAATCTTGGTAGCTTCCCAGGGAAAACCCTGGTAAATGGTAAAAGGTATTTTTTTTCTGAGACAATACTTTGTGCTAGCTTTAAATCTGGTGGGGTTTGTATTTATATTGAGCTGGAGGCCATCATAGTATATAATGCACAATTCAGCCTGGTTTCCCAAAAGTGTATTATTAACATTCTTATGAGGAATGGGTTGAGGGTTCAAAAAGATTATGTATAAATAATTCAATTAAAGTCAAGAGTTTGCAGTGCTTCATACTCACAGAGGGGGATGTTAGACATTAAAAGAAGTTTATTGAACATTATTTTGCCCTCTTTGCTGACAGTTTGGTGGAAGAGTTATTTACTGCTGCAACAGCTTTGAATCAGGGGCTGCACTAATCCATGCTGAGGCCCCTGTGAACTAAGCCAGTCACTGCCACCTCCTCTGTACCTTGTTTGAACACCAGCTTGAACGGATGGTTGCAGTGAAAAGAAGCTGAATTGCTGTGTCAAAGGTCTTCAACAATATGTTTCTTAACTTGTACCCTGTGTAAAGGATTTCGGCTCTTGGCAGTGGTGTTAGAAGAATTCGCGCTGATCTGCATACCAAGCAAATATTATGGAGGGTGGACACAGAAAATGTAGTGAAATTTCTTAGTGATACAGATATTATAGCCATGATGACTTAAGGACCTCACAGGCGAAGGGCTCTGTGACTATAAGCTTTTCTGTGTTTTCTGGCTTTTCATTCTCATAAAAGTTACTACTATACCCAGAAACCTTGTCTCACTTAGGAGCACAGAGATATTGGCACAAAAAGAGCTGTGCCTTCATGTTTATTTCACTATATGTGCATTATTTATGTTTGATATTTAATTCAGGGTCTGCAGTGCATCTTTTTATTTATACTAAGTTCTTGGTATATATTTAAGTTTATCTGTATTTTAAGACAACATTCTGTCCAGGGAATTATTTTTCCTCTTAGTAGTGCCATAAATGGTGCAATCTTGTCTTTGCTTGATCTGTTTTTGTATATGATTCATGTCACATTGCTATTAAATTTTTATTTGCACCTTACTGTGCAAGCAACATAGCCTCACATTCAGAAGTAGGTAATGGGGCTGTCATTTTCATAGATCCACATGTGGGAATAGCAGGTAGTTTGCAATGCTTCCACCCCTAATGATCTTCTAATGTAATTAACTGATACAGCGGCACCATGATACTTGCAGCAGTTTAACCCCAGTATTTCCCTCCCACTGTGGTTCCTCACATGCTTGAAATCTGAATGGCTCAAGCCCTTGAAGAAATTTGTAAAGCAGCATAGTGCTTTAGCACCTTGGGTGATACATTTTACATGATTCAAGGATTTTGTCACTTGAAAATATCTGGATTTTCCTCTCTTGTTTATCCCCAAGTTCAGAATGAATCACACGTATTGGCAATGAATAACATACATAACAGGAATGAAATGGCATCAGCTTTCAAGAACATTTCAATTGCCTCTTTTGATTAGACTCAACAGGAAATATTAGATATGACTTGTCTGCTTTTTTAGCTTGTCTGCCATGAATTGAATTGGATGTAAGTTCATCTCTATGAGCATGCACAGTTAACAAAGAAATAATAGTCCTTCCCTAGATATTATACAATAGGATGGACTGATTTACCAGTGTAAGGTAGGCACCTTTGGAAATGTAAATAGTGCCTTATTCTGGATGACTCAAGGATCATTGAAATGAAAGGAATAAAGAGAAGGGAAGAAAGAGGGTGATGAGTATTGGTAAGGTGAGGAGCCTCTCATAAGCAGACATACTTGGCTTGTTTAGACAGCATTTATAGGTCATACTGTTTTTCTTTTCTATTAAAAAAAACCCAAACTCAGCCTGCACTGTATTCATCATCTCTACTAACACATCTAAAATAAATCATTCATCATCAAAAGCCCACAGAAATAATTGGGATTTAACAGTGATTCAGGCAACTTTCTTTCTCTAGATACTCATTAGATGTCCTTTTTAAGTCCTACCAAGTTACAGACAAGAGATGATACTCCAAGATGAATAACTGCACCATCTTCCCTTTGTGGCAGAAATAATTAGGCATACGCTGGCATGTTATGAATTCAGGAGAAAAGACATAGAGTACCACCTTTCACTGGTGATTCTGCTTGGCTTCTTTATTCTGCAGACATCTTCTGTCAGTATCTTCAGCTCTCAATTCTCAGAAATCTCTGTTCCTCATTCCTGCCATGTCATCAAATAGAAATAGAGAGGAAAAACATTGCTATCCAAATTTTGGCAGATGGACATTTAGCATTACCTAATGGCTCTAGTTTACTGCAACACCCTGAAGGAAACCCGTGTCCACTGTAGGATGTAGATATTTGGTATGCTAGTGATTTCTTCAGTGTCAGAATGCTGACTGTAAAGAAATGCTCCTTTTTGGATAATGATACATATCAGATAACCCCAAAGTGGGCTGATTTTTACTTTGGGGATTAATAT
This sequence comes from Tetrax tetrax, assembly GCA_009806455.1. Classification (NCBI taxonomy): domain Eukaryota; kingdom Metazoa; phylum Chordata; class Aves; order Otidiformes; family Otididae; genus Tetrax; species Tetrax tetrax. Next base: position 108,793 of record WHYT01015570.1, on the reverse strand, counting down.
TATGAGAACTGAACCTTGATGTACTTTCCACTGAAACAATGACTGAATGCTCATTGACTTTAGAATAAAAATAGTCTGACCACAGATCCTCCAGTGCTTAGTTTTACTGTTTTGGAGATATGTTTCTTATTAGAAAATGTTTGGTTTTGTTAGTAATATTTATGGAAACAAAGGGACTGGGAGAGTAGTTAATAATTCGCAGAAGTTGATAGTTTTCATAATGGAACAGAAGATTCTTATATTTAATGAGTGGGAAGAAGAATGGCAAAAGGATTAGGGAGATACAGTCCGGATAAGCAGCTCTGGTATAGCTGTTGCAAATCTACTGAGCTATTCCAGTTAGCTGGGAGTTGGGCCCGTACAATCTAAAAGCATCCAGCATCGTACCTGTTTACCTTGCCAGTTCCTGTCATTAAGCTGTAAAAGTGAAGAATGGTAGCAGCCTATAGTGAAGAGCATTAAGGAACACCAGTATACATGCAAGCAAAGAAGAGAGCAATAACTGGTGCAAACAACAGAGAAATAAAATCCTATCTTCTTTCATATCTGAGAGTTTGTCTATAAATCAGTATACATTGCTTGTAAAAGAGTGGTGACAGAGGAAAGCTAACAGTATTTCATAAGGGTCTCATTCATTCTACTCCACTGATGAGCTCCATGGAGCTAATTTGTTGAGAGAGATCTTCCAAATGGGGATGCATTTCCCAAAGCGAATTTTATTCATGGCAGTCAGTAAGGATAAGTATCTCATCACTGCTTAAGAAACTTTGTTCTTATTGCAGGATTTCTTAGTGAAACAGGCAAGAGGAATTTAAAGCAAACGGAAATGGATATCCTCATGTAGAATTTTCTAAAACACAGGAGGCTTAGGTGCCTTCACAACTTTGGAAATAAAATTTCCTCCAGGGAAATGGGAAATTTTTTTCCAGTTTAATAGGAAAAAAATTCCAGCATTCCATGAGCTGTGAAGCTATGGCAGAGGAATGGAAGAGAAAGCACCTCTGTAAAGTCTCCTGGTGTCTTGCTTTTCATGTTATTGTTGGCACTGCAGCAGCACTTTGCTACATGGGGGATATGGACATCTATATCCCATCATAGCATATTCCCTCTCAGGAATATCCTGACCTAAGCAGAGGAAGTAATTTCACTGGCCATCTGACATTTCCCCAGTGACAGAGTTTGATTATGTCTCTGGCTTATATTTGCATTCCAGAATGAGAAATATTTCTTCTGAAGGGCTCATGGTGGTTAGTAGAAGCCAAAGCTATTTCAGTCTCTCCATTCCTCTTCCTTCTTAACAGGTACTGGGGCTGGAGAAAACAAAAATTACTATTTCAAAGTCAGCTCATATTAGACATTAAAAAAAAAAAAAAGAAAGAAAGAATGGGAACAGAAAAAAAAAGAAGTGGGAAAATCCCAACTGTTGAGCCAGAGCCAGCATAAATCAGTGTAGCCGTGTTGCACACAGTAAAAGTTGGGATGTTATGCTGATTTACACTGAGAATCTGGTATCCAACTTATTTGTGAAAGGAAATGTACAATGGAATTAAAACCCACCAAACTAGTTCTTTACTATATCAGCTTGGTGCTTAATGACACTACAGTGGAGCAGAAAATGACACTTCCATTTTAAGAGTTTATGGCTTTTTCAAGAAGAAAATACAGGAAATATGCAGCCAAAACCCAAACAAAGCAGCTGAATCACAGAGTTTCAATCTCTTTTAGTGATGTATTTCTGGAAAACAATTTTCTGTTTTACTGGTCATGGAAAATTAATCATATGTTTGATTATTTGTATCCTGCTGTTGTTGTCTTCTCTTCATTTTTTTGGCTACATATAATTTAATTTCAGTAAGTGTCATTGTTAAAGGGAACAGAATGAACTGAAGGCCTCCCATCTAGGTATCCAGATTTCTTAACACCATTTTTTAATGACTGTTCGGTAGTCTGCTACAAGCCTTTTAAATTTACCTGCTAACTGTTGTCAGTTCCCTCCTCGGTCGTGGATGCAAGTATATATGCAAATATATATGTGTGTATATACATATATGCATATATATGTATGAGAAATACTTGGGCACGGTTAAGGATGAGACCAGTAGGTTTGTTTTACAGAAGCCATTCTAACCCTCCATGTAGTTTAATAGAGAGTGGTTTCATTTGAGGAAGACGGAGATGATGAGAAGCTGAGAGTTTTCTTTAAACATGTAGAATTTAGTGGAAGAGCTTCAGTTCTCTCTAGCAGCTTCTGTAGAGTGATACAAAACCTATTAAAAGATTATTTTATTCTCTCAAGGGCATAGGGATTTTCTATGGGGGCATGAGCACAACTACCTGGTGATTCAGCAACTTCCAAAATAGAACTAGATTTCAGGTGATCTGGAGAGCTATCATGATTTTCACCCCTAATTATGAGAAAGCCAATTAGGTCTTTTCCTAATGAATTTTACAGATTTATTCGCTCTTGTCATACTGAGTGGTTCACCACTTTAATGCAGTGGAGTGAGTTAGGGAAATGCCATTGTCTCCTACTTCAAAAGTGAGGAACCAACATAATGAGAAGTAAAAGGCTTTTAAAAATTTGTCCAGATAGTTTCACCAAGATTGTACAGGACATTGAGACGATGTCAAATGAAGGACATTTAGATCGACCCATAAGATTTCTAGCTGCAACAGAGCAGCAAAGGCAGATGATCAAATGTCTTCCATATATCATGGGGAATCCTGAACTCACTGTCAGTGGAGCGCTAACTGGAATAGGAAAGACCCAAACCTGTATGCAACTGTTTTCCAGTGCCTTGTGATTGACTTTGTTGGGAAAACAAATCTCTGCATGTGGCAGTCTAATGCTCTGCTTTATCACGTGTTAGGCAGATGGAACAGGATGTTCTTTAAACTGCCTTTTTAATCAGAATTAAGGTAATAATTTATCTGAAGTTGGGAGGAGGAGGGAGGGACATGTGGAGAACATGTTACTGCTCTTGTACTCATGGTTTCCTCTCTTTTCTTTTTCAGTGAGTATGTTTTTGAACACATTAACCCCCAAGTTCTATGTTGCCCTGACAGGCACTTCCTCGTTAATCTCGGGACTTATTTTGGTAAGTACTAGATACATTAATATCACTTTACAAATTGATTTCATTATCCAGGGATTTCAGGCTTTATCCAGATTAATAGATGTCTTTTTTTTTTCCCCCTTAAACTAACATTTCTGCAGTACATAAAATTTGCTTCTTTATTTGTACTTCTTTTTCTGAGAGAACAAAAAAAAAAAAAAAGAGAAAGAAAATGTTTCAGTGGTATGTGTTTTTGAAGAAAAAAAGTCTTGAAGAACAATGTGTCCTACTAACTACCCTATAGTAATTCATAACAAGTTAAGTTATGTTAAGAGTTTCCATCAACAAGTACTGCAGAAATAAAAAGGCTGCATGTTAAAGTGTATTATTAAGGGCATTTTCCAAATGTCTCTTAGACACTGACAGGCTTAGGGGCATCAACCACACCTCTAGGAAGCCAGTTCCAGTGTTGGACAACCCTCTTGTTAAAGAAACACTTCCTAATGTCCAGTCTAAACCGGCCCTGGTGCAGTCTTGAACCATTCCCACGTGTCCTATCACTGGATGCTGGGGAGAAGAGATCAGCTCCTCCCTCTCCTCTTCCCCTCCTCAGGGAAAGGTTTTTGTTTTAGTCTTGTTTGTTCAATCAGTCTTAGGTCCTCTGTCTAAAAACAAATTGTATGCTTTTCAAATCTGCTGGATACAGCTGCAGACCCTCCCTCACCATGCCAAACTAGGCATGTAATTGGGAGACCAATTTTAGGAGTGTAGTTACTGTAGTGGTGAGTGGAAAGAGAGAGACATGGGTAGGGGCTGGTTGACATCACCTTGGATCTACTGACCTCAGAGAAATCTGAAAGCAACTAGGATCCTAACTAAACTGTATCAATTTGGTGTGGGGAATCCACACCTCTCACTTCCACATTGCCTGCAGCTGATGCACATGGCATCCTTGACTCCTGAGTGCCTGTGAGACTCTCATCACTTAGGTGATTTCAGGTATAAAGTATCAGCAGCACTGCTGCTGTGTCTTGCTCTGGGGTTTCCTTGTAGCAGAAGGCAATTACTTAATACCTGCACCTTGGGCATTCATCATCCTTATATAGACTGAGACCAAAGCACAGGACAGAGCTCCACAGGCAACAGCAGATCTTTCAGGATGTGAACAGGAGGCAGACCTGTAGTACTTGGATTCAGCTCAACTCACTCAAATGCATGGGAGGCAAATACCGAATGTTACATTCAGTACTGTCACTCAGAAAGAAGAAACATTCAAAAGGCCAGGCACCACCACCAAGATTAAAAGGAACGAGAGAAATACATTGGTTCCACAGGCACAATTCCATATTTGCTGCTGGAGAGTGAAGGCAGCAGGAGGAGGTGTCAAGAATAAGGTAGTTTGTGCCTTATGGAAATACCTTACAGATTCAAACAGGAACAAAAACCCAAAAGGAAGATGCAATTATCTGTAAGTAAATTCTGTGTACATAGCATGATTGCAAATGTAGGTACATTTTGTACTGTAGTTGTGAAGGCTGTTTCTGAGGAATTGGCGCAGCTGGAGATTTGTGAGCAAGAAATTTCTAAGTGCTGTACTTTGATGGAAAGTACAAGAAGGAAGTGGCAAGGAGTATTCAAGACTGTGATGTGAAGAAGGGGGGAAAGGGCACTGATAGAAGCCTTCCGAGGAGAGATTAGACTGATGAGCCTTAACTGAAGAAATTCACTAAATACTGTATGACAACATCCATTATGAGCAAATTGGAGGAACGGTGACATGATGGAGGTGTAGGCAGACTGAAAGAAGACTGAAAGCCTTTTTTGTGGACCTTCACTACTGCTATCAGTTGTTGCCTGCTGTTCATATGCCACCATCCTAAAGATGCAAAAGATATATAGGCCAGGCAGGTAACAGCCAGGAACCCTAGGGTCTGTGCTGAGAGGAACACATGGTCTGTAAATTGGATGATGGAAAAGGAACTCAGCAGACATGGTCATGGAAGGAAGAAGCAGCAAGTTGAACAGACCCTGCATCAGGAAATACAGCTGAGTAAATTCTAGTGAGGTAGTGCTAACCAGTCACTAGCCCAACTGTGCTTCAGGTTAATTATTTCTTAATAATCTTGCTGTTTACCAGTGGCCCTGTAACATGCTGAATTGCCTGCGCTACCACCCACTTATCTGTCACACAGTGTCTACGATTCTAAAGGATTCTTAGTGCTGCTAATAGTATTAAGTGAAACTCTTTCACAAAATAAACATTCTCTTGTTAACTCTGCATTGCTGGGGTGTTTTTCAGACTAGATGTACTAATATTCCTTGGAATTTTCCACCATATGGTCTGGCAGATTTCTTTCCATTATCAGTTGGCTGCAATTCCTAATCAGAAGGAGAAATCACAGCACTGCAGGTTATGAAATGATGGAAATTTCCATCATTTCAGAATTGTGGTAACCGATGGGAAAGTGAATGCTTTTCCTATTTCGTGTTTTGGTCATGAAACAGTGATTCTGCAAAGTTCAGCTTTGGGCAATTGCATGCTACGTGACTCCTTTGCAAAACACTACTCTCCCATCTTATTTTGTCTCTTACTTTGTTTTCATTCTTTAGGTAGAATTCTAGCCTTGCTGTAGGCAATGTGTCTTAAATTAAGCAAAGATTTCAGACCTTTTTTCTTTTCTGGATAGCTCAGAACCATATAGAAAAGACTTTTCTATCTCAAGCATTCTCCTTAAGAATTACTTCACTACCGTATATAGTTTTAAATGAACAATTTAGCATATATTTAATTAATCCCTGCAATATTTTAGGCACTAAAAATAGGAACCAAATAAAGTTTCAAGCTGCATTAGAGATATTGTATTGGAAACAGTTACTTTTAATCCAGTAAAAACCAGGGCTCTGTCTCACAGAATACAAGGAGCTGTATTGTATTCAGTGTCTGAGAGGCCAAGGTTTTCCACAGGTAGGGTAATAAAACTGTCATGAAACACAACCAACATCCAGTAAATGCTGTGAACTCGGACTATGTAAATGCCACTGAGATTTCTAAATATGGCCACATATTTAACATACAGTTATCACCAGAGGGAAAGTTGGTTAGCAAATACGGGTGGCATTTGCACTGCAAACTTCTAACGAAGTACGGGCAGAAGTAAACCTCAGTCTTGCATCTCCAGCAAGAATGCCTCGTTACTCTACTTCAGAGCTTGGGACAGTAAGAAGAGTTTTCTGCTACATGATGAGAAACATTCTGCAATGAACTGCAGGTCTTTCAGAGAAAAGAATTAGAAAGCCAGTCTGCAGAGGTAGAGCATGAGTGCTGAGCCTACACACCGGCTAGCGTTGAGCGGCTGGGCTGTCTGCTACTACCCAAGTATGTGTACAGCATTTGAGAGTCCCAGCCTTTTGTAGCCAATGGTGCTAGTACAGGAAGTCTGAGAGAGGACCTGGATAACACAAAAGGGATCTGCCTGTATTTTCTGTGGATATTAATTGTCCTTCTGCTTGTTTCGTTACCTTTGTGTAGTCTGCTGCAGAGGGGCAGAAAGGTGACTGAGCTGTGGGTGTTCCCACAGACTCCAGGAAAGCCTGACAATTGTGCAGGGACAATCTTTGACAGCTGAAAAGCGATACGTGGTAATTGTTCAAAGTTTCTGCACTGCACAGTGGAGGCTGACAGGTCAGGGAGGGCAGAATCCTTGTAGGGAGTTCCTAAGAAACTGGAAACACTTGCCAAGGAGCAGATGAGAGGGGAAGGGTCTGTAGGAAGGCAGGCTATAACCCAGTCCTCCCTGTAACTTCTCCTGCTGCCTCCTTGAGATAAGACAAGTGGGGGTCTGGTGACCAGGAGCAGAGTCTAAGAGGATGCTAAACAGGTGTATTTCATCCAGAAGGAATAGGGCTGCAGAGCCTTCAAGACTGAGGCACTGAGGGCCTGGTCAGAGCTGTACTGTTTCCTAGAACCAAGCTGGGCATGACTGGAGGATCTGTTTGAGTCACTGGCTACCCCTAACAGCTAAATAAAACAGACCAGAGGCTGGCTTTGTCAGAAGACACGTAGCATTGTATAGTCACATCCATATGGATTAACACTCTTGCTCCCAAAACAGGATGATTTTTTACATACCATCTACTGGAAACAGCCCTTGGGCTGTGATATCCCCAGAATGTGTCCAGTCATTGCCTGGGATAGCTGGCACAGGCCAGGCAGCAAGCTAGCAAACAATTGACACGGATGACTGAGGCAGCCAAATTTGCGCTGTGGTTCCATTTTATTTATCAAATAGGCTTTACCATTGAACTAAGTTCTGCAATTGTTATCCTGTTCCTCAAGAGAGTATGTTTCATTTAAATCCATTAGATTGGTTGTTACCACCCCTTGTATTAGAAGAGTACTCCAAATCTTACTCCTCTGAGAGCTGGAAGCCTCATTACTAGACTGGATGAGAACTCTGAGCTGTGGAACTGCCAGCAAACAAAATCCTTCAGTGCTTCTGTTGAAGACTCAATTCACTAGGAGAGGACTCGGTGCACTAGGAGAGGACTACAGAGAGTGTTTGCTGTAAGAGAGGATGCCTGTCTCAGATACAATAAACAAGAAAGCATAATTCAGATTGCTGATAGACATCACTACTTGGCCCAGTGAGAACCACCATCAAAACCATCCCTTGTGAACTGATGCATTTATGATGGAAAACCAGGCGGGAAGATCAGATATCCAAGTGATGCAGAATAGATTTCTTGCTGAACAGAGAAGTAAAATGATCCAGGATTGTCTGTATGGGAGAGCAGAGATGAGAGGATAACTATGATGTTTTCATTGCATGGGGGAAAAGAAATACCTGCACAGAAAAGCAAAAGCAAAAAAAGTCCAAAGCAAGTATCTGAAATGCATTAAGAAGACTTATGAGTGGTTAACCAGCTCTCACTTAACCCAAATGTATTTGTCACGTACAAGTTTTTATTCATAGCCTGCATTTCTAAGAATCATCAATAAGCGTTCTCCAAAATAAAATACTCTTAAATTAAGCATTACTCATAGCCGAATAAAAAAAAAAAAAAATCCTAGATTTGGATTTCTAAACAACAAAGCTGGAAATGTTCAGAACAGGGTTTTAACTTGGCCTTTGTGAATGTAATGGTTTCAAAGATCCCTTGAGGGTCTGGAGAGGTTTGACCCTGTTCTAATTTGAAAGCACAGGCACCAAGTAGAAAGAACCCAGAGAAGTTTCCCGCTGCTGTGAAAGGGTGAAGGTCTGTGAAGATGAGCTCCCCTCCCACTGTATGTATATGACAGAAATGAGGTCACCTTTTCTTTCAGAAGTGGCGCAGAAATGACCTTTTTGCCTTAATTTCCTCTCTGATCCAGATCTCTTTCAATGGGTAATTAATCTTTATAGTCAGCTATTAGTCTGCCAGATGATCTCTCATCTGCTGAACTGTCAAAAGCTTGTTGACTTCACGTTGCTTTCAAAGTGGCTGGTGCAGTTAGAAATCAAATTTCATTTTGTTTCAAAACAGCTGGCACCATCTGAGAAAAGTGCAAAAATTCTGCGAAAAGAATTTGTTGTTTTGACTTCAGTACAAGATTATAGATTACCTTCTCATACACCCTGAACAAATCACTCCAAGCAAAGGCTTATTATGATGATGATTTATGGCTTTAATTTCTAAAAGCCCATGTGCATTCAGATCTGGCTGATGTTTCCTGGCAGTGGATTCACTCAGCATTGCAAATATTTTTCAAAGCTGCCTTAAACAATTTACAAGCTTTAATCCCATTTTCAGAGTAATTAATGCATTTGTAAGTCTAGGAAGGCAGAATTAACAGCTGGTTGCTGTCACTCAGCTGAACTGTAGTAGTGACCACGTATATATACATTCTTTCTGCTCATACCCTCCGTTTCATTGAAATTCAGTGTGACAGTTTTCCAGCTGGTACACATTTGTGCAGGGCAAGTGGGCTCAAGCATGCTTTTGTGCTGCTCACTCTTCTTCTCTGGGTTTTACTGAGGTTTTATCTAAAAGTTTATTATAATTGAAATAATGAGCAGGAATTTATTAGCATATTTTGAAAAATCTATTTTTTTTTCTTCTTTTAAAGAAAGTACAAAGCTTGTTAAATACAGTCTGTAACTGCCAAGAGTTTTGAGCAGCCAGTCTGGCAGCTGTACTTCAGTCCCTGACTTACGTTACAGCAATACTCCTACTGAGTGTCCCTTGACCTAGTACAGAACTGTAATTCCTAGTAACCACTCCTTCTGAGGCCTTGGGCAGGTACAATTATGACTCGTGTGCCTTGATTTATTCAAGCTTCAAAGTTTCCAAAGATAAAACAGAAACAGATGCTCACAGCAGATCTGTGACTGTCTCTTACGGCACAGCCTTTCTCTCATGGTCGGCCGCATGCTGCCTGCGTAGGTTATGATGCTCTCTCAGATCATAAGATTTACATTCTAAACCCTTTAGAAAGCGCTGTGTGCCTAAGAGCATGAGGACAGCTAAAACCAAAGCTGGCTCACCTGTGCCAGCTCCCTCCCCACCATCTCCAGCATTTAGAGGCAGTGGGAGGCAGTTCAGTGATACTGCCTCAGCATTCTGTCCCTGGCTCCCAGGATTCCCGCTGGGCACTGCTGCAAGTGCCGATGGAACAAGTACAGTGACAAACATGCTGTGGAGCCTGTGTAGGGAGGAACTATCCAGGCTGTGTGAGTTTTCGGTGATTTGCCTGGGATGTAGAGCTCACACACATCTGGCTGTGTTTATGTTCTGGTTTCTCTGTGGCCATCTGTTTATCTTCCCAAGCGCTAGTGACCTTTATGTGTTCACATAGCCCTTCTGTCTTCTCCTGATCAGAATGCTCCATTCTTCCTTGTTGATGTCTCCTAAAAGAGCCATTAGATTGTTTTGGGGACCAAGTGATCGCCAGGGCTGCCACGCACTCTTGTGTGAACTTGTCTCAAGTGGCCACCAGCTACATTCCCACTCCATTGCAGTGCAGCTAGGGTCAGCTTTCTCCCTACAGATGTTCTAGATGTTTTAACAACACAGCTGAATTTAGGGGAAGCCCCAGTGCAGAATGCATTGGAGTATCCTCTGGAAAGGATTATTAACCATCATTATACCAGAAGGTGTATCTTTCACTTTTCACCTATGGAATGGTTTAAAGGAGGGGAAAAGAAAAAGTGTATTTTGTCTACAGACAATCCTGTGGAGACAGAAGTCAGTTCAACTATATAAAGAGCTTAAGAAAACCGAAAAAATATCCTGGGAGGGAGAGTGTGGAGCCCAGCTTGAACCTCTCTGCAGCAGGTATACTCCTAAGAGGCCATCTAGAGCCTGCTGGCTCCTGACTGGCCCACCAGAATGTGCTTGTCAGCGCACCGATGTCACAAAGATACGAGCACAGTCCTTTCACTTGCTGCTGTCTGTGCCCAGTTGTAGTAAGATTTAGTAAGTAATTTTTTTTTTTTTGGTAGAGGTTTGCAAAAGCTTTCATAAAACATGGAGACACCAAGTAATATAGAAGGGGCAAAGATCATTCATTCACAATTTCTAGTATAATCAATATTAATCAATAACAGTATCACATTTTTCAAAATGCCTTTGATTTTATTCTGTTCCAGTTGGTATATAGATGTTTGAGTGATGATTCAAGTGCAGCTGCAAAATACATTCATTTTACATGCCTCACGATAAGCGTGCGTGCATTTACAACTTCTACAGTCAAAACTTTTTCCCTTTTTATATGAAACAGTCTTCATTTCCAGGTTTATGCGTTTTCCTGAAATATGTGTGTTCTTATCCAAGAATATAATTTCTTAGTGAAAATACCACAAGTATATATTTACGTCTATAATTTCAATTATAAGAGGTTCTTTTAGGCTGTGGAATGATTTTCCAAGTAGAGCTCTGTAAATAACCATTTCTTTTTCCTGATTTGCTAGGTGAACCAAAAGCCTGAAAATAAAATTAATTTGGAATCAGCCCAAGTCAGCCAAACAAAACAAAACACAGTTCAGCTGGAGGGTGTGGAAAAAATAATCTTAGAAGGAATAGGATTCAGCTTCCTGGAGTTAGTTTGGTGGTTTTAAGATTAATTTTTTTTTTTTAAATTAAATTCAGTAAATTCCTTTGGAAGCATGAGTGGGAAAAGAAGCAAACCTGCTTTTCCCCACCTTCCCTTGACTGCAGCCACTGACGTGGCTGGTGTCAGGCAGGACGAGCTGAGCTCCTGTTCTGTTTTTTGTTGGGGTTTTTTTTT
>WHYT01015570.1:57963-83416 GCA_009806455.1 Tetrax tetrax | reverse complement strand
GCCGGGCCGGGCCGGGCCGGGCCGGGCCGTGCCGTGCCGGTGGCTGACGCGCTGCGCTGTCCGTTGCGTTGCAGATCTTCGAGTGGTGGTACTTCCGCAAGTACGGCACGTCCTTCATCGAGCAGGTCTCGGTGAGCCACTTGCGCCCTCTGCTGGGCGGGGTGGACAACAGCGCGCCCAGCGCCGCCAGCGCCGCCAACGGGGACGCCGATTCCAACCGCCAGAGCGTCTCAGGTGAGGGCGGGGCGGCGGGCGGCCCTCCCTCGCCCCTCGCCCCTCGCCTCTCCCCCCGCATCCCTCTCCCCGGGAGCTGCCGCCTCTCACTCCGCTGTGGAGGCGGTGTAAAGCCGAAACTTCGCTTCTGGAAGTTCCTATGCCTTGGTTCGCTCAGCGCTGGGGGAATCAGCCCTCCTGCCCCCAAACACCTCAGTTTGCCTCACCCGAGGGCGCTGTGCGCAGCATTTGCCCGGGCCTGTCGTGGCAGCAGGCCCACCGTAGGTCCTCGGTACAAATATTATCTCATGCTGAGCCGTGAGACCGAATAAGGCTTCCTTTAAACTTTATTGCCAGATAAAAGGCAGACCTGCTTCATTAATTGCTCTGGCTAATTACGTCTTTCCAAATTCATGCAGTTCTGATTGCTCAGGCTGCATTGCCGATGGATCTATTGCCCCCATGTTCTGAAAGCCCTGCTAAATTGCATCTGTGCTTTCTGCAAACCATTTCTAAAGGCAGCATTTTTATTTAAATTACTTAGAATAAACCGACACAGAAAGAAAACTAGTCAGAAAAATATGTTGGGAATGCTCATCTGCTTTTGCATCACTCTATTGTTCAGATAATGTAAGTAGTATGGAAACAACATTTGGATTTCCCTTCAGTAAATGGAAGCATGGTGGCTTTTAATAGCTTAAGGGCTTGTTCTGGTCCTGACTCTGCTGCCAGTTTCGTTTGTGACTTTGGGCAAGCCATAATGCAGTCAGGTTTTTAAAAAAGGCCTCCAGTTTAGAGGGCCTGATTTTAAGCACTTGGGGGTCTATTTTGGTGAGCTTCCAGGCATTCACAGCCCCTGTGAGTTTCAGTGCAAGGAGCATGTCCTGCAAATCAGGCTGATGGCATCTGAGTCTAAGCCATTCGAGCCTTTAAAGTTGACCTTGACACCCTGGGGCTTCTTTTCTAGTGCATGTGATTGTTCTGGATGAACAATCCAGAGGAGGTGTTTTGAGAGCCTTACGTAAGTGGTATAAATATACGAGTTGCAATTTTTGTTATGTGTTTATATATTACTATAATGAATACAAATTTACTTGCTCTGGTGAAAAAGACAAATAAATCAGAAGAAATCAGTTCTTCTGTGATGGAAGGGAGGACGTCCGTTTCTAACTGAGGGAGCTTGAGTCCTGTTACAGCTCTGTCGCAGGAGCACTGTCCTCAGTGCCTGCAGGTCACTTCATTCACCTCATAGAGTTTGGGATTCTGCTGAGGCACCTTGAGTCGGGTGCCTGGTTGCCTGGGGCAGGTTCCTCTGAGAGACAGGCCAGCCTGCCTAAAATTAATCAGCCCCCCAAGCACAGATCTTTGCAAACTGAAGATATTTGCAACGCAGATCTTTGCAAACAAGTTCCAGGGGAACTCGTCTCCCTGGTTGGGTGACTCAGCTACCTGAGGGGGATGAATTGAAAACTTAGCCCATGGGTGATGAAGGTGCTGAAATACTATTGCTTCTGGCTTGAGTTGGAGATACTCACTGTTAAAGAGAGTCAGGGCAGGAGCATCTCGGCTTGTGTTCCTCGTCTGTAAAACAAAGCTTGCCTATTTCAGCCCTAGCTTGGCATACAGGCTGTAATCTTAATATTGGCAATTAATTCAGCTTTCATTAGGGATGTGCCCCTAGAATCAATTACAGTTTCATTAAATTTATTCCCTCTGCCGGCCTTTAAAATATATCAGAACTAATGAGTGAGGAAAAGTGAATGAAAATAAAACGGATTAATTTATGGAGAAAACATTATTGTTTTCTGAGGTGCCCATGTCTGGACCTGGCAAATTTTACTTTTACTCTTCAGTATTCATGAAAACAAGCAAAGAAAAATTAGCTTTGAACTCACAAGTTAAATAAAACAAGTGGCCTCAAAAACCCTTGCCCTCTCCTGGGTATTTCTACTTAGGAAAGCCTCCATATAGCACAGCAAATTCAGCTGTTGTCATTCCCATCTGAGGAGAGGCTGTGAATAGCAGCACTGCGTGGTGCAGGATATTAGATTTGGGTGAACTGGCAGAAAGCACGGGAACACCTGCGTGCACTCATCAGTGTGCTCAGTCATACTTCAGCAGCTCTGAAATAACTTCAGTTTAAAGCAAAAGGCACAGTATTTTGACTGTCGAGGTTCACCCAAGCATCTTGACTTTTCTAATATAAAGAAATAGTCAAGGAGTGCATTTGCTTTCAGTGCATTAGCATTTGAGTCTGAGCTGGGACTCTCACAGTGCCTCTGGAACTGGGAGCTACAGCCATGAGAAAAGAGAAGGGCTTGACTTGTCATTCTATATTTCTGTCTCTTCCTTTAATGGAAGAAGCATAGAAGGAACAGAAGTATAGTTACCAGTGTTGTATAAAGTAGGGTAGATGCCCTACTGACTCAGTATCCCACCAGAAAACTGTTGATGTAATCTCTTTAGAAAACGGTGTCACAGAGTTTCATAGGAAAAAAATGTCCTGGTTCACTTTTGGTGGTAGAAAGCGCTGGCGAAATGCTGCAGGGCCAGTGCTACTGGTGAGTTTTTGCAGAGCACCATGTGAGGGGTCATCCAGCAGCAGATTTGTGGTGGAGCCACATCTGCGTCTCAGTGAGTCTTTGTTGCAAATGCTGGGTTTGATTCTGATCTCACCTTCACTGGAGCGAGTTGTCTTTGTTGAAATGAGGAGAACAAAACTGGTATTAAATTAAAGGAAGGAAAGCCAGAATCGAGACCTCACCTTTTCAAAAGCTATATAAATTGATTTTTGTGATTGATTTTTTTTTTTTAAATTTCTGTTCTAAATTACATTGTTGTGGATTTTCTTATTTCTTCCTACCTGTAGTGTGAAGAATTTGCATTTTTTCCCCCCGAGGGAAATGTATGAAATGCTCTTAGTGTTCCCAAACCTTTGCAATGCAATGAACTTTTCTCTGCTAGTCAGCTTCAGCATCCTTTGTCAGCTCTGGGATGCTTATAACTTAAGTAAGGTCAGCAAATGTTGTCATGGATTTTTTGCTTCATGAGCTAAAGAGGAATTCAATTTGGCAAGTGTAGCTGAGATTCTCAGTGATTTACAGTATTAACTAGACAGTGAAGTTTTTCTGTAGAAATAGCAAGTCCATAGGGTCTGAGTTAATTGCTGTTTTTCAGTGCAATTACCCAGTGTGATCCCTCTTCAATTCTGCATTATGACAAATGTGAGTCCTGGCACTAATCAGTATTATCTTTTCATCTTGCGTTTGGAGCTTTGTTAGTGATTATTTGTCTGGAATGATAATATTTGTTGATGTTAATTTATAATTAAATTATTATTCGAAAAAGGGAAGAACAGTCTAGTTACCTACCTCTTGATTTTTTTTCCATTTGCACCTATAAAAAATAAAAGTTATTTGATAAGGCTCCTTAGAAGGTGACTGGTATTTTCTGATAAAGCTCGAGTACCATTGTAATTTGGGAGAGATTCATTATTGTGTGTTTCTGTTTATGACAGAATGCAAAGTCTGGCGAAATCCTTTAAATCTGTTCAGAGGAGCTGAATATAATCGGTAAGTGCTACGATGTTACAGTTTCAGGCACAGCAGTGGGTTAAGGACCTTAATTGTACTTTTCCATTAATGAGAGATGGAAAAAAGAAGGCCAACTGTGGACAGATGTGCTCATGCCAGGTTTTTCTGTCATTTGTAAAAATGTTTCTGAATGAAAAGGAATTTAAGTTCATGCTCATGCACTTATTATTTCTGCAATTTTTTTTGGTGATCTTCTAAAAAAAATGAAAAACCCATGTGCGGTGTAGCTGGTACTGTTAATACAGTAATTCTGTTCAAATTGGTTCTAGCATACAACCTAATGAATTACATCTAGGTTTCCTATAGTCTTACTGTTTGAATATGTGTGTTACCAATTCCCGGTGTGTACTTTCGAACATCCTCATTAGCTTAGATTCAACTGTGTTGCTCCATCGCAGTAAAGTGAAATGCAATGTATGTTGGTTAGGAAACTGGCTGGGTGAGCTTAGGCTATGCCCATCTTTAATGTCAAGGATTCTTTTCTAGATTCATTTTGCTGAATGTGACCTCATTAACTAAAACGTCTCTTTGTTGGCATATTTACAGGTATACATGGGTAACAGGGAGAGAACCTTTGACTTACTACGATATGAATCTTTCAGCACAGGACCATCAGACATTCTTTACGTGTGACACGGATCATTTACGACCTGCAGACGCTAGTAAGAGACCTTGTGAACAACTGTTTTTGCTAATAGGTTAATGATTGTTTTAAACTGATGCAAGAAAAATGCAGTCAGGCATCAGTTCTCTCTGGTAGATAAGGAAAGGCTTAAGTTTGATTGTGCCTGGAAAGCTGTCGCTGTTGGATTCGTAGTATTAGTATTCTAGGTCTGAAAAATGTAGGTAGTGTAAACTACCTAATTTGTGTCACTATTTTGTTCTACTTTCTTGCTGAAGTCATTTAAGGTGCCATTTGCAAGTGTAAAGTCTTGGGTTTTTTTCCTTCTGTTTCTTGTAGTGGTTTCAAAGTGTATAGCTTCATTTGCCTCCAGCTGCAGTGTAGTATGTGGAGTTACATTATCCAGGTCCCATTTAGTCTACGCTGAGAGAAGAGAGAGAGCTTATGTAAAACTTGAGTCCCGTGTTTGATTCCCTGATGTAGTTAGAAGCTCTGTAAAAAATGGGAGCAACGCGTTTACAACTGAATTAGATGTAAGCAGCTTTAGTTGTATTAAGCTTTTGCTGTCAAATCCACATGCAGACTTTGGTTCTGCTAAAAATGTACAGCAATGATTTCAATCATCAGGATTTGCTTCTGAAGAGACAAATCTTCTTTGTATCTTGGGAAAGGAGAGATACTGACAGTTGGGCACTCCATTCTGAGGGCATAAGTACAAAGGAGAACATACTGTGCTTTTTTGACACACGATAAACATGAATCTTGTTTTTGGAACCAAGGCTAATTAGGAGGTAGTCTGATTAGTCTGGATGTTGTTTCCATTTAACGTTCACCTAAAGCAACAGCACAGCGAGGAACTAGGATAAGGATCTCAACTATCCTTGTATTCTTGTGCCCTGTGGAATCTATTTCCCCAACAGGAAGAAGCTGCTTGTCACCTCTGTGTGTGACAGTGCAGATGGCATGATCTCTCAGCCAGATTTTCCCGTGGAAAAAAAAGTTTAATTAAATGAAAGAATAAAGCTGAGTATTTGGGAGAAAAGTTCATGTTGATTTTGTATCTTTTGAGTGATCACTGAGCTCTTTGAGATGCTCTGGAGTGAGCCAAGCTGAGAGCAATAAATTCCATTGTTATAATGCAGTAGATTCTCCCTGTTAATGCTGTAATGACTGATGTGCCCCTGTTCTGCCTTTTTTTTTTGTTGAATAGTAATGCAAAAAGCCTGGAGAGAGAGAAACCCCCAAGCCCGAATTTCTGCAGCACATGAAGCTTTGGAATTGAATGAGTAAGTGACAACAACATTAATATTTATTTCTTGTCATTTAAAAATCCATTTGATGATAGCTTAAGGCAGGGGGTTTGGTAGAGTAATTTTTAACGATGATTACAGGCCTGTCACAGGAAGGCCTACAATGGGAGGAAAAAAACCACAACTGCATGTTGTGCTAGACACTCAGAAGATCCTTAGGGCAGTAACGACAATGGGAGTCTTCCTATTGGTGTCAGTGGGCTTTGGATCTGCATAGCAAAGTATTAATTAAGTTGCCTCCTAACGAGCATAAGAAGTACACATTTATGGGATGGAGAGTTCCCTTTTTGATTTCTCAGTTGTCCTGGAAAGAGGGAAGAAAGAAGGGACACCTTCTGAAATATTAATTTCATAGTGTGAGAGAATATGATGTAATTTTCCGGGACTTCCGGACTTTGAGTCCGTTATTTATTTTCTTAATGAAAAGTGTAGTATTCTGAGATCCCACGATAAACTCAATGCTGTGATGCTTTACTGGCATGACAAACTGTATAAATGTTGCCAAAGTGGAGAGAGTCCCTTAGGTTGTTGTCAGAGATTACAGCATTCTAGAATTCCATAAACTGGTGCCTTATGGATTGTCCTTCATGCATTTCATCAGAAGGCAAAAAATAGAATCACAGAATCATAGAATCACATGGTTGGATGGGACCTATAAGATCATCTAGTCCAACCGTCTTCCCACTACCATTGCTGCCACAGCTACTAAACCATATCTTGTAGCTCCTCATCAAGCCGCCTCTTGAACACTGCCAGGGACGGCGACTCCACCACCTCCCTGGGCAGGCCATTCCAGTGCCTGACCACTCTTTGGGAGAAAAAGTTTTTCCTCACGTCCAACCTAAACTTCCTCTGGTACAACTTGTGGCCATTACCTCGGGTCCTGCTTGTTGCCTGGGAGAAGAGGCCAAACCCCTGCTCATCACAACCTGCCTTCAGGAAGTTATAGAGAGCTATAAGGTCTCCCCTGAGCCTCCTCTTCTCCAGACTAAACAATCCCAACTCTCTCAGCCACTCCTCATAAGACTTGTGCTCCAGACCCCTCACCAGCTTTGTTGCCCTTCTCTGGACACGTTCCAGGGCTTCAATGTCTTTCTTGTAGTGAGGGGCCCAAAACTGAACACACTACTCGAGGTGCGGCCTCACCAGCGCCGAATACAGGGGGATGATTACCTCCCTGCTCCTGCTGGCCACGCTATTTCTAATGCAGGCCAGGATGCCGTTGGCCTTCTTGGCCACCTGGGCACACTGTTGGCTCATGTTCAGCTGAGCATCAACCAACACCCCCAGGTCCCTTTCCTCTTCACAGTCCTCCAGCCACTCAGCTCCGAGCCTATAGTGCTGCATGGGGTTATTGTGGCCAAAGTGCAGGACCCGACACTTGGCCTTGTTGAACCTCATCCCATTCAGCTCAGCCCAGCGATCCAGCCTATCCAGATCCCTCTGAAGGGCCTCCCTACCCTCAAGCAGATCAACACCACCACCCAACTTGGTGTCATCTGCAAACTTACTGAGAGTACACTCAACCCCCTCGTCTAGGTCATCAATAAAGATATTGAACAAGATGGGCCCAAGTACCAACCCCTGGGGGACACCACTTGTAACAGGCAAAATAATTGTTTTTTGCTGGACAGCAGTTCAGCTGAGAGAGAAATAGCATAAAATGCTTTTGCAGAAGTGACCTATAAACCTATCCCGTTCTACTCATACCACAGAATAACAGAATGGTTGAGGTTGGCAGGGACCTCTGGAGGTTGTCTGGTTCAGCCCTCCTGCTCAAGCAGGGACACATACAGCACATTGAACAGGACCATGACCAGACAGCTTTTGAATATCTCCAAGGAGGGAGACTCACAACCTCCCTGGACAACCTGTGCCAGTGCTCAGTCACCCTCACAGTAAGAAAATGTTTCCCCATGTTCAGGTAGAGCCTCCTGTGTTTTAGTTTGTGCCCATTGCCTCTGGTCCTGTCACTGGGCACCACTAAGAAGAGCCTGGCTCCATCCTCTTTGCACCCTCGCTTAAGGTATTTACAAACATTGATGAGATTCCCACTGAGCTCTCTCTTCTCCAAGCTGAACAGTCCCAGCTCTCTCAGCCTTTCCTCATATGTGAGATGCTGCGGTCCCTCAGTTATCTTCATGGCCCTTTGCTGTACTCTCTCCAGTAAGTCCATGTCCCTCTTGTACCAGGGAGCCCAGAACTAGACACAGCACTCCAGGTATGGTGTCATCAGTGCAGAGTAGAGAGGAAGAATCATCTCCCTCGACCTACTGGTAACACTCCTTCTAATGCAGCTCAGGACACCGTTCGCCTTTTTTTCTGCAAGGGCACATTGCTGGCTTATGCTCAGCTTGGTGTCCACCAGGGAGCTTTTCTGTGAAGCTGCTTTCCAGCTGGGTGGCCCACAGCAAATACTGGTGCCTGGAATCTTGTTTTCACCTGGTCATGTTGTTTCCTGTTCCTCAACTGATGACTCTTTGTGAAACACAACTAGAGGCAGCTGCAGCCCAATTGTATTTTTGTATAAAGAGGAATCTTATCAGTGGTGTGCTTTGTATCGGAAAGAAGTCAACAGGCTACATCCCATCTAACTTCAGCTGCTAAAAATGTGACCATCGAGTTTAAAGTAGTTGCCTAGGCTCCCTCTATAGTCCATGAGAGAGACACCTTCGTTCAGCCATTCACCCTGTTCTTAGACAGATGTTTAAACATGTGAAATGAATGGCTTTGTGAAGATGCTCCTTGGTGGAAGCAGAGGGGCAGAGTTACTTAGGAGACCTAAGTTAGACAGCTAAAAACTGGATGAGGTGACTCCCACCATGCATTTCACCTTTCTGTGTATTCCTAAAGCTGCTTTCCTGGTTTGGGTGGGTTTTTTTTTTGTTTGTTTGGTTTTTTTTATTCTCTACAATTACATTATAATCTGTTCTTTGCATATGGCAAGTGTTACAGGTCTGTTAATTCTTTCCATACCATTACAGTAATGGAGACATTTTATGTTAAAACAATAGTGCATAAAACTAGTCTTAGTTTCCAGAAGGAGTTTCAGTTATGTAGGCTAAGATTGTTTAGTGAGACAGTGCTGTAGTTTCTGGGGCAGTTGTCAGTAGGTTTACTCAAGTGGCTGAGTGATACAGTAGCTACAAATGAGAGTCTTGATCTCATTCCCAGAACATTTGTTCATCAGGATAGTTTATCAGAAAGATGTATGGACAAAACTCCATTGCCTGTGTATTTGGTACATCCCTGTCAGTCTGCCTGTCTCTTTATAGTTTTTACTTCATGCAACTTTCTCATTTTTTTTTCCTCTGATATTTTTGCAGGTGTGCTACTGCCTATATTCTCTTGGCTGAAGAGGAAGCTACAACAATTGTAGAAGCAGAGAAGCTGTTCAAGCAAGCTTTGAAAGCTGGTGAGGGCTGTTACAGGCGCAGTCAGCAGTTGCAGCACCACGGTGCCCAGTATGAAGCCCAACACAGTAAGTTTCTTTGGAGAGAATAGCCATTTCTAAAGGAAGAGTCTTCCAGGGAGTTCTTTGGTTTTTGAGGTTTTTTCCTCCCTTTCAGGACTATGTACTTGGTACTTAACATTGGCTGGAATATGGCCCTAATGCCAACAAAATTCTGTTTCAGTGTTTTTACTTGATTCTGTGGCTGAGCTAGCAATGCTCAGATTACGCCTTTTCTTTGTCATGGCAGAAAATAGTGTAGCATGTACTTAACAGAAAAGAAAAGATAGCAGCGCCAAAAGAGATCCGATATTCAGAGAATGCTGGATGCTGTTTTAGGAATTCGCACTAAGTACCTTTAGCCATTTTGAAAACATGGGCTCATGTAGTGAAAAAGCAGTAAAGAATGATGGAAACAGGGGTGAAGTGACGCTTTGCCAGGTTTTTTCCAACTGCTGAGAGGGTAAATACATACAGCATATTGTTGTGTGAAAAAGTTAATGAGATTCATTAACCAATGTGACATTTGAAAAGTTAGTTGCGTACATTAAGAAAGGTCACAGAAACATAAAAACTAACAACTGGAATTACACAGCTCTCTAATTGAAAGTCTAGATGTTTATTAGTTTTAAAAAAAAATTGAATAAGCAGATTTAGCTGCTGTGATTATATTTGTTAGATGCTTCTTAAACCTAAGAAAATACATGAAGGTCACTTCCAGTAAATGAACAAAAAGATAAATAAAGCAAACAGTCTAGATTATTTCTAGTCTACAATGGCTACCTCAGGCAAAAATAATAACAATTAATTACATAAGTACAAGCAGTACTAAACTTTGGACATCTTCATGTTTCTCAGGACCTGAATTCACAGCCCCTGGCTATCTCACATAATTTGAAGATTAATGATAAAAATTGTGCATAGTGAAATGTCTGTGATGTCTTGTTTCATAAGTGTACACAAGTCTATACCTGAAAACCTGAAGCTTTATAAAGCTTGGGGGTAGTATTTTAAGCACTTGTTGGTTATAAAATAATATTTAGGATGATTTGCTTATTTTTGGAGAAAAAAAAAGTATAGAGAGCTGAGCCCTTGAAGCAATTTTCAGGCTCTAGCAGGCTTATGGTTGTCTGTGAAACCTTAATTTGTGCACTCAATCCATCCTGGGCACAGAAAATGACAGCAATTCTATGAAAAATACACAGTAAGAGTAATTAAACACTGTCACGGTGCTTATGTCCAGGATAACCTGGTTAAGTTTGTGCAGGCAAATGTAAGTATGGTATTTTTGTTACCTGCGTGTGCTAGATAGCTAGTATCATCCAAATTTGACATCCCTAACCTTCAGTATTACAGCAGAGGAAGCAACCAGTTGAATTGCAAAATTAAGTGCGTTGGCACAGAGCAGGAGGGGCTGAAAAGTGACTGCCAGTTCTGACTGTGGCTTCTGGAGGGGCTTCTATACCACCACTTCTCTATACCACCCAGCCTCCCCTTGATAATGTCGATGTGCGCCCACATAAATTAGACAATTTCCAGCCTCAGATGGTGCCTTGGACACAGGGCCTTCAAGTAGGATGTTTTTGATGACATACTGGACTTCTGGATGGTTTACAAAAGTGAGGAGCTCAGATCTTTAGAGAGGAAGGACTATGGAGAGATGTGTTGCAGTTACTCCATGGTACTGACATGTCTGTCATTCCATTTCTGGTCCTTAAAGTTGACCTCTGGGTGAAAAGTGGGCATTTAATCTTTTACAGGTGAAAAGCACTGTGTAATTTCTTGGAACAACAGCATATTTCTCTATATTTCTGTTCATTCACGTTTCATATCCTTCATACAGTACTTTATGTTAAACTGTGAATCGTAAGAATAAATAGTGACTTTGAGTACCCAACTTCACTTCTTCCAAAAGGTGCTAATTTATAGGAAGCACAGGTAGTCTTTTTAAGGTGGCTGATATTAGTCAACTGACATCATTAGTCACCTCAGAAAATTTTGGCCCAAAAGGTTATCTTGATTTCGTAGTAAATAAATACTTTTTGACCATTTCTTCTGAAAAGGAGCTTGGCCTGAAATGTATACCTCTTAGTTACACTACATAAACACATTGAAACAGATGTAACTAATAAATTGTTTGTTAAATATATAGGAATCAATACAGAGATAAGGAGTTACATAATATAAAATACAACTGAAAATATTTTTTTTTCTTCTAAAGTCAGACCTTTCAGCCTGCCGCTTAATCTATCTGAAAATTGTAATCAGCTTTAAAACAATTTGTAGATACTTGGAATGTTTTCGGTGTCTGTCTTGTTCTTACTGTGAGAGACTTGAAAATGTTAGGAACAGACTAAAATCTTTATAGACTGCATACTATATGCAAAGAAAATTTGTAGCAGGTGTCTTATATTTCATTATATGGTAGTTTTGTAGATGATTAGCTGTCTGCACATTTCCTGTTGGTCCAGAAGCATATTAAGAGTTCACACTGGAATTACAGAGAAGAGAATGAGAAATTAAATGAGTAAGAATTCTCCAAGAGAGTAATTATTGCAGCTGTTTAGGGCATCTTCTAGCACATAGGAGTGTCGTATCTGAAACATGTTAATTTGCCATCCATAATTAGTGGTGTGAGGAATTTGAAGATGATAATTTGGTAACAAGTAAAGGCTCTGTAAACGGAAAGTCAGGGTATGCTTCTTTTCTTCTAATCATTAAGGAAAAAGACTGTTAGGATGAAAATTTGTTCTGCTACATCTCCTATTAATAAGCATGTACATCATAGCTTACAAAAAAGGCAGGATGTAACATGCATTGTCATGGATGCTCTTGTCTTAACCCTCAGTGGGAATTGGTAAGTAATTTAATGCTGTGTGTGTGACCACAGAGTTTTGTGCCACTGTTAACTTCTTAGGGGTTCTCCTTGCCTGACATGATTGCTTGATGGTCTATACCTTACAGCGTTCTCTGTACCTTCAGATCTGCTTACATTTCGTAGCTGTAAGGCTAACCAGTGGGTCCTTATTTATACTGCTGTGTATCTGCAGTAATTCCACTGATTTCAGTGATGTTACGCCACATCTAAATCAGCAGAATTTGGTAATTTTTTATTATCATTATTGTGAAAGCACTGATGATAGCAAATAACAAAAAATTGCAAGAAAACTTTCCCTTTGTGTTGGAATATTAAATAAACCTTTGTTTTATCTTTTTTTTTTTTTGTCTTAATGCTGTTTCTTTTTCTTCTTATACAGGAAGGGACACCAATGTGTTAGTTTATATTAAGAGAAGGCTGGCAATGTGTGCAAGAAAGCTGGGAAGGACCAGGGAAGCAGTGAAAATGATGAGAGATGTGAGTTTGGATTTGTTTCGCATGTGATACTTAGATAACAGTAGCATAGAAATTATACACATTTGCTAACAAGTTAGCATCTATTCCTGCTGCGTGCAGCACTGCTGATTGATAGTAATTTTGTGTGCATAATATGCATAAAAAATAAGTTAAGAGATCATTTATAAGGCTGCAAAAGCAACACTATGAAGTCATAAAATACCAGATGGACGGTTGCCCATACAGACTGAATTTCCCATCCTGGTACGTGTGCAATGCAGTGCAGTCTTTAATTGTTTGATCATGGAGTTACATAACATTTTTTCTGAAGCATGTAATGAATGCTGCTAACTTCATAAACAGGTCTTAAGTATTCTCTTTCCTCCTTGCAAAGTTACAGTTTGGCTCTGTGCATTGTTTACGTCAGACTATTCAGACCTGAGGACAGTGTTATTTTTTCATGCAAAACCTATTACTGAGAAGTCAAAACCAAGTAACTAATCTATAATGAACTGATTTCTCTCTGAGATAGGGGATGATTATATCCCTGTTTTGTAGGCAGGAGAGCTACCCATGGTAGTCGTAAGTCAGTAAGCTACAAAGCTACAAATTTGAAACACCGAACAGTAGCTGTTTTGGGTATGGCAGGAGCAGCAGCTCTCCACATAAGGCACTGTATATGTTTCAAGTGTGTAAAATGCTCAAGTTTAGAGATAGCTGTGAATGCGCAGCATTTCTTCAAGTGAGATCCCCTGGATGCAGATTAGGAACACAGTTCTTTGTGGAGGTGATGTGCCTCACCTGAGCTAGCAAGTCTGTGACAGAGGAGGAATGAAGCCCTAGAGCTCTGGGCAGATGATGTTAAAACTGCTTACCAACTTCCTGTGCTCTCCTTTCTTACACTTTGTTTCCTAGCTCGCAGGAAAGAGAGGTAGAGATTAATCTGGCAAGATGTAAAGTTCTACAAGTTAAGCTGAAGGATCTAAATTTTAAATGCACAAAATGGAATCCCAGACTAGCCTGAAGCACCCGTAAAGTGTGCTTTCAGCAGCTCAGATGAATGGTCCCGAAATCTGCCTAGTGAAAAGAGATTCTCACCCTAAGTCAGTGGGAGTTTTAACATAAAAAGGCAAGTGGCTTTCTCCAGAGCTTAGGCACTTACATCAGTGGCAGTAGGGTGAGTATGTTGGTGAGCTTGGAATCCAGCACCCAGCATCTTCTCCTGGAACTGGGGCACTCATGAACATTTTTTGAAAACAGTGAGCAGAGTTCATCGTAATAATGCAGGTCCTCATCCTACATAATTTACCAGATGGTAAGTGATGAGTAACTTTGTTTCCTGTCTCAAGCTGGCGTTTTTCAAGCACACAGCCCTTGCTCCCCAGAATCACAAGGCTCCCAGACAGAGGTGTTGAAAAAGAACTTGTCGAAAACCCAGCCATTGTACAACTAGGAGTGTGAGAAAGAAGGACGAGGAAGATAGACTTGGTTTAGCAGTCTAGTGGTCAGCTGGGAGAATGTTGATTTCAAAAATGTTGGTTTCAGTCCAGTCAGCTCCATTGATTCTTCATTAATTTTGTTACACAGGCACTCTGGGACAAATACTGAAATATTTGGGGACAAACATTGGAATTCTAAGTTCTGGCGTTAACATACAAGAATGATAAAATTTTGCATTTCGCATTCAAATGTCACACATCATAATTATGGCAAGTTCTAGAGCTTACTATTGGCTGCTGAATGTGTTTTGAGATTTGTAGATAGGGGCGTGGGGAACAGGTACTCTGTGAAGCCTTCTTCTGGTGATGTCAATTTATACAATTAATTGTGTATGCAGAGCACTGGATTCGGGGACTTGGGTGATCTATGTAGTCATAGATTTCACACACATAGTGAAACCAAGAATCCTTTGATTATAATGAATGGCTTATTCTGTCACTGGAGAGAAAATTGTGTGTTGTTGAAGTTAAGTACAATGTGGGTGTCGAAAGGCAATAAAGACAGGGAGGCTTAAGGTCAGTGTTTGTTAGACAGCTGAAGGACAGAAACAGGAACATTTTGCTAAAATGAAAGGACTAGATGCAAGGTCTCTCTGTATTTGAGACCACTGGCCATGGTATTTGAGAAGTCGTGGCGGTCTGGTGAGGTCCCTGATGACTGGAAGAGAGGGAACATAACCCCCATTTTTAAAAAGGGGAGCAAGGAAGACCCGGGCAACTACAGGCCAGTCAGCCTCACCTCTGTGCCTGGCAAGGTCATGGAGCAGATTCTCCTGGAAACTATGCTAAGGCACATGGAGAGCAAGGAGGTGGTTGGTGACAGCCAACGTGGCTTCACCAAGGGCAGATCGTGCCTGACCAATTTGGTGGCCTTCTATGACGGGGTGACAGCATCGGTGGACAAGGGACGAGCAACGGATATCATCTACCTGGACTTGTGCAAAGCTTTTGACACTGTCCCGCACGACATCCTTCTCTCTGAACTAGAGAGGCATGGCTTTGATGGATGGACCACTCGGTGGATAAGGAGTTGGCTGGATGGCCGCACTCAGAGAGTGGTGGTCAATGGCTCGATGTCCAAGTGGAGACCAGTCACAAGTGGCGTCCCTCAGGGGTCTGTGTTGGGCTCGGCCCTGTTCAACATCTTTGTCAGCGACATGGACAGTGGGATAGAGTGCACCCTCAGCAAGTTCGCCGATGACACCAAGCTGTGTGGTGCCATTGACACGCTGGAAGGGAGGGATGCCATCCAGAGGGACCTTGACAGGCTAGAGAGGTGGGCCTATACCAACCTCATGAAGTTCAACCAGGCCAAGTGCAAGGTCTTGCACCTGGGTTGTGGCAATGCCAGGCACAAATACAGGCTGGACGGAGAATGGATTGAGAGCAGCCCTGAGGAGAAGGACTTGGGAGTGCTGGTGGACAAGAAGCTCAGCCTGAGCCGGCAATGCGCCCCTGTGGCCCAGAAGGCCAACAGTATCCTGGGCTGCATCAAGAGGAGCATGGCCAGCAGGTCGAGGGAGGTGATCCTGCCCCTCTACTCTGCCCTAGTGAGACCGCACCTGGAGTACTGCGTCCAGTTCTGGAGTCCCCAACATAAGGACGTGGACCAGCTGGAGAAGGTCCAGAGGAGGTCCACGAAGATGATCAGAGGGCTGGAGCAGCTCTCCTATGGGGACAGGCTGAGAGAGTTGGGGCTGCTCAGCCTGGAGAAGAGGAGGCTCCAGGGAGACCTGCTAGCGGTCTTCCAGTACCTCAAGAGGGCCTACAAGAAAGATGGGGAGAAGCTGTTCAGTAGGGCCTGTTGTGATAGGACAAGGGGTGATGGGTTTAAATTAGAGGGAGGTAGATTTAGATTGGATATTAGGAAAAAGTTTTTTACAATGACGGTGGGTAGAACACTGGAACAGGTTGCCTGGAGAGGTGGTGGATGCCCCATCCCTGGAAACATTCAAGACCAAACTGGATGAGGCTGTGAGCAACCTGATCTGGTTTGAGATGTCCCTGCTCCTTGCAGGGGGGTTGGACTAGATGACCTTTGAAGGTCCCTTCCAACTCTAGCCATTCTGTGATTCTATAAGACAAAGGAGATATAAAGATAGAATTCAGAGCTGAATTTAGATGCCTCTAGAGCTCTTCATTGTGAGCAAGTGGGCCTGAGAATTAGCCAGTCCTTAGATGAAATATAAAAGTAGTGATATCTCTAGGTCACAACTCAGTACACTATGAGTAGGAGTAGGGTCAAATCAGCTCTGCAGATGCTTTTCTTAAACTGACTTGGAGCTACTTGTTTCTGATGAATGCATATCCTCCATTTCTTCACAGAAGACATAAATAATATGCTTATGAAGAAGTTTGAAGAACATTAATGTGTCGTTGATGGTAGCTGTGTGATTGATGAGGGAGGAGATGAATTTATTCACCCTAAAAAGAATATGAAGAGTATGTTGGCTGGGGGCTGCTGAATCTAGCATCAGGGGACAGAGGGCGGAGGCCCTGTTCGCATTTGAAAGATTGAAAACAGATTTCTCAAGGCATGGAATATTATGGAAATGAAGTGTTAAGAGGTTCATGACACCATCTGGGAAATATGATTGGGATGTAGTGAGTCTTTGCCACTTTGAAAAAATAAAATATTTGAGGGTGTTTAATTCATTGCATATATGAGGCCGTCTTGAGGACATTACTGATGGATTAGATTGTCTTACTTGAATTTTATATAAGAAAAGACTGAGATCCTGCTTAAAACACCTTAATGGAAAGAAAATGA
The DNA here is from genome assembly GCA_009806455.1 of Tetrax tetrax. NCBI lineage: Eukaryota > Metazoa > Chordata > Aves > Otidiformes > Otididae > Tetrax > Tetrax tetrax. The sequence goes on along the minus strand of WHYT01015570.1, from coordinate 66,624 downwards.
GTTGTTGGTAACTTTAATAAGCTATATACACTGTTGATAGGAAAATCATATTCTTTAATATTGTGTTGAAGATATCTAAAACTATTTTTAAAAAACTGTTTAAAAATAGGCATTTTTTTAATTTAAAAAAGTGTGTAGGAGTTTCTTTTGCTTCTGTGATTGATCTTGAGATAGTATTTTGTTGCTGGCTTTGCTGCTTGGATGTCATTCATTTAGTTGAGTTGAATTAATGAGAGTTACAAGCCTGTAATTTTCATGGAAGCATATAATTGAATCATACATAGGTGTTGCTTCTGCTTGTGTTTCTGCTGATAATTATTTACTATATTTTGCTATAGAAACCAGCAACTGTCACTATTTGTATATATTGAGTTAACTTGTGATCTCATTTTGATTAGTGTATTGTTGGAATAACTCCAGTCTAGTCAACAGAGTTATTCCAGTTTTATTCCTGTTTATACAGAGCATGATACAGACTGTGAGGGAACTAGATCTCTTTCACTGTCCCTGAGGAGAAATTCTACAGTGCTGGTTGTTTTATTTGTTGTGCTGGTTATGTTAGGGGGATTTAAACTAGTGTGTTTTAAATGAAGTTGGAAAATTTGGTATGTGCAGAGGTGGAGTCCTTCACAATGGCTCTAGGGAATCTTCAGTATCCCTTCTTGTTGAATCTTTATTGTAGACAGTACTGCAAGTTGAGTAGCTACATGCTGATGAGCAAAGGTAGCCTTTTGTACCAGCTGCTCTCTGCTCTTTGCCGATTCCATCACCATTAAGATGGAAGGAACCAGATGTGTACTGGGTTTGTGGTTTTCATTGATAAAAACAGAGAGGATGTGGATGGTATGCAAAGGCACTTCTCTCTGTACTTTGTGGGCAACTGGACCAGTGACTGGCTGCGCTACTGAATTCAAGAGCAGATCTGTGTGGTATTTCCTTCGGCTGGATTACTGGAATATCCAAGTGAAAACGTACCATGCAAGAAAGTGAATTATCAAATTAATTTGAGCTTCTTGGGATTATTCTGGAGAACATTTGGACTGTGGAGCAAGCTTTTATTGGAGGGTGACGTATGTTTAGGAAAGAAAAGAATGGCAGGCAGAAGGCATGCTGGTGGCCAAAGTGAACAGAAGCTCTTAATCACTTTCTCTGTCAGAGAGAAGATGAAACTCTTTCTAGAGTGTCTTTATCTCCTGCCCTACGGCCCTGCGCTCCCATGAAGACTACTTTTTAATCTTTAACAAGTATATGTTTACGAGAAAATGGAATTGCAACTTGCCCTGTGCTTTGCAGTTTTATTTAGAAACTAGTGAGGTTTAATGAGAGAAGAGACTCTCCAGGTCTTTGCTCAGTTCAAGAGAAGAATAGAAACCAAAACACTTTTTAAGGGTCAGAAGAGTGCATTATTTTTCTGGGATCAGTCATATCTGCTGAGAAATTACTCTTCAGATCGCAGTAAAGGACCTAGAATTCTGCTTCCGTGTACCTAGCTCTGAGAACCTTGCTGAGGATATTTTAGTTGAATGTGCTCCTGTGTTCATCTCTGTGCCCACCTGCAGTCTCTAAATGCGTATTTTATGTCACAGGAGACACTAAGGAATTATCACTACCTAAGCAGCTTGTATTGCTAGAGTGCTGCATGCTTATTGATGGACTGCATGGTAAGTTGTTTAAGCACTCAGGTTGCCCTGACCATTTAAAAAGGTTTAGGAGGTTACATCACTTGAAGACTTCAAAAGGGTACTCACCATACTAAATCAATTTTAATGATATGAGTGGGTTGTGTTTTTCTTTTTATAGTCAGCAGTATTAGTGATTTTTGCTGGTAACATGGTTCTGCAAATCTAGCACAGTTTCTTGGCAACCTCTTTGGCTGGGCTTTGAATTAGGTTTTCTGCTCAATATTCTCTTGAATTCTGTATTCTTGTATGCATTGCTGATGTGCTATAGGGTAATGGGAATGCATAGCCGGGACAGTGTTCTGCATCTTGAATTATCAAACAGCGTGGAAGAAAGAGAGTACTAATTGCTAATAAAGATGTTATGATCCCTAGCAACTTAACAACACAACTTCTGCAGCTGCTTGCATCGGCAGCTACTGTCTGTCTCTCCCAAGTACTTCTGTGCTTGAGGCAGGAATTAGTGAGTCAAATTCTTTGGCTGGTGTTACACAGGTCAGGTTAAGCAGACTACTCTGCCTTGAGTGGGATTCTAGCTATATTAACATCTGTAGCAGTTATTTAAAGTATCATTTATTAAAATGTGAAGGAAAAGTACTTCTTAGTTAAACGAGACCAAGAGTTATCTCATAAATTTTAGAGGAGTACTGCACTCGTTAACAGTGACATTTGCCAATTTCCACCACAGAGTAATATCTTCAGTTAATTCTTGTTCTGGCACACAAGCACTGCAATAATAGCAAGTGATAAATGCTGATTTTAACATTTCCATATGTCTGTATATTCAAATGTGGTTTGTTTTGTCACAGATTCATATGTTATTGGTAAGTGGGAGGGTGGGTTGGAACATCTCTCATTTGAATGATCTCTTTAAACAAAATGGAGACTCCTGTGATTCCCCTGGTGGTGATTATCCCTTCCCTTTACATGGATGTGACTCAGACCCCTTACTTTTTGTCATGACTGTGATCCTGCACAAAACCCTCAAAACTGTGAAGTTCGGTGACTACTATCTAAACCCAATAGTAATGTTACTCATATAAATTATGAGTTTCCAGCATCATGATTCTGTTAGGATAGAATGTAGTCTTAGAATATAGTCACATAGTCTTGCTAGGAGCCCTGGTAATTTGGACTCCTTTTTGTCTGCCCTCCTGCATCACTGTATGTTTGGGGGCTTTGTATTGTCCTTTAATTACACTCTTCCATCTCTCTGCAATCTTCTATCCCATTTTTGAGCTACTGGAGCATTTCCTCACTTTAATTTCATCTAAAAATATACTTCTAAAGTTATGACAAAGTTTCTGCAAAAAGTACTTTGGGATGATGCAAATAAAGAATTTTTTTTTTTTAAGAGGACTATAAGTAATGACTTTATGTTCATGCTTTAGAAAGTTACTAATCTTTGATGTAACAAACATTATTATAATTTATCACTACTACTACTACTTTTGTGTGATGTGACTGTTTAGTAGTAAATATACATCTGGAATTACTTGCACTCTTCTGGTTTCATGCCACATCTGCCTTTAACATTGCCTTTATTCCTGAAATACGTGCATTTTTACAACACAGTCCAAATAACAGCATTTTCATAATTACATTCCTTAAAGAACTCAAGTCATACTCTGAAGGCTTTAATCCGCCAATTAAGAGAGAACATAAAGGCTGCATGTTCTAGCATATTTCCTTACAGTTTGCATATTTGGTAAGATAATTTTCACTTTATTGAGTCATTGTTAATCCTACACTGAAGAGAAGTCATATTATTTGTGAATATTATGGAGCACTAGGTCTAAACTCACATTTGCCAAATTAAAAATGGACTGTCAGCAAATTTTATACCTGGGCCATCCCACAGTTAGTGTAAACTGGATCTGGGTCTCTTTTCTGGCACTCTGAACTTTAACCATTAAACATGTAAACCATTAACATGTAAAATTCCCTCATTTCCACATATGGGTGAAAATACGCAGATCCTACTGCTCATCGTTTCCAAGCTCCAAAAGAACAGGATCTGGCAGATTTGGCTTCTTAGCTTCTATCCTCTCTGAGCTGTGAAAGAGTAGCTGCAGAGCTGCTCCCCCAAAAAATAGTGATTATTTGCTAAAAGGAATGCAGCACGTAGAGACATGCATTAGATGACAGAATCCTACTTTTGCTATGATTAAGCAAAACTTTAATTCAGGTAAGTCCAGTGTATTTCAGATCATTTTCCAACACTGAGAGCTGTAAGAGTTTCTGTTTACATCACATTAATCCTGCTCACAATGAGATCTCACTAGAATGAGTTGTGCTTTTAGGACCAGCAGTTAGCCTGGTTTTTAAGCATCTAGCATCGATAACAGACCTTAGTCTGCTAATTTCTGTTTCTTCCCTTCTGTCCTTGCCAGGTGAGCTGGCTGGGAGAAAAACTTAACCATTAGTTTATCTTATTAGACATCAGAAAGTCAATGTGGAGTGACATGTTTCAAATGCCTCAAGCCCAGTGTGAGCTTCAGTCAGAGCATAGACACCTGAAAGCTCAGCTGTAGACAGTGAAGCCCAGAGAAATTGAAGTTTCTGGTTTTCTCCTCAGAAATGGCTTGGAGTTTTGTCTTTTCTACTTTGTTCAGTAAACAGTTCTTAAAGATCACAAGTCCTGTACCAGAAAGCAGCTTGTGCGAAGCGCTTGTGAAAATAACAGCGGTATCCATACTATGTGCTTGATTCTTCCGTGGAGGTGGACAGTTGAATCTGGAAGATGGCAGCCTCAATCATTCCTCTTTTAGGAGATAGATTTTACCATTTCAGATACCCACTGCAGGAACAGATATACTAGGAATTAATTGTAACAGTTTCAGTGTTGGCATTGAATTTCTCTTGTTTGCTTGTTGTTTTTCCTTCATTTTAAGACGAATTCACTGTTCGTGTGTGTGAATTGATCTAAAAATGATTTTTTTTTTGTTTGTTGAGAAGAGTGAGTATAAGCAGCAATGATTGATTGAATGCGCTGCCCTTAAAATATGTGACCATACATATGTGACCATAATGCAAATGGAGAATAAATGTGTCAACACCAGGTTATATGTAAGATCATTCATTTATCCACCTCTGCATTCCCTTGAGTCTCATGGTCTAGTCTTAGACATAAACTGTAGCTTAAAGCTGTTTTCTACACAAATAATGTATCATTGCTAATTGATGCATGATGTTAATGTCATCACAGGGAGACTAATAGGTGCAACAGTTAAAGCTACATTCCTTGAAAATGTTTCAAAAATTAGGTTTAAATGAGAAAATGCTGACGACTGAAATATTCTCGGGGAAGGGAGTCCTCTTCATTAAACTTTTCTTTGGGAGATAAAACTTGTTCCTCATCCAGTAAATCAGATGTGGATTTCCTTGTACCGTAAAGCATTTTTTGTGATCATCATGTTTTCATATCCATCACAAAATTATTGAACCTACACCCTGCAGTATGGATTGGGGTGAGTCTGGAAATATGGCCCTCCCAGGACTAGTGATAAGATATCTGATTGTGTCAGACTTAGTTCCAGAATGTTTTTGCAAACTTATACTCCCAAAATATTATTTATCTAAAAAATTAAAAACAGTTATATGCAAAAGTTACTCTTTCTTTATTTTTACAGTATGGCTAATGAATCTTTCAGGAAAAAAACAATTCCACTTTCTACACATGTATCTATTTCCACCCAAATGTGTAAAGCAATTAGAACAGAATATGGGCTAACACAGCCCCAGGTCTGAATTTCATCACAAGAAAGTATTTTGACCAATACGGGTTCAAAGTAAAATCTTTATGAACATAGCTTTGGTATAATATGTTCAATAGCTGTTTGAACATCCTTCTATTGTAAGGAGGGAATATGTTCATAGCTGTGTGGTGTCTGTTTTCATATGGTATGAAAATAAGCTTTGCTCAGTGGAGCACAGCTCTTTCTCACCAGCTGAGAAACCAACTAACTGGAATTTTACAATAAAGCTTTTAGTCCTAGCTAGTGTTTACATAAAAAAAACTGTAGTGGTGAGAAATCTCAAGTGCTCAATTTGATGACTCTTTCTTGAGAACTTAAGGTATGGAGAAAGATGATAACAGAGCTTTTGTGTTTTCTTTAAGTGCAGTGCTTGCCACTCAAATGAAAGCATTTTTTCAGGTTACAGTAAAGAGAATTAAAATTGACAAGTCAAACGATTTGGCAAATGTTATTCTGTAACTTCACAGAAAAGAAACCTTTGGGTGCAAAGGGAGGCCTGTACCTCTTAAACAAGAGTCCAGTCTAGAGCTCAAGGCTGTATGGCTCTGGGGAACTCTAGGGTGCGTTCTCCATCTTCTGTTCAGGGATAACGTGTGCATCTCTACATCTCTGTGTGGAGTAGGAGCCAGCCTCCCTCTCCATCTGCTAGGGAGGGGAGCAGGCTCACGGTCTGCTCTCCGTTGCTCCTCAGCATGAGGCAGTGTTTGGCCTGCCCTGACCATCCAGAAGGCCTATGTTGCAACTTTTGTGGTGGTTTTTTCAGTTCCCCAGAATTTGCTTTCACTATGAGGCCTAAAAGATGACCTGTCATAATATTCTTCCATCTGAGTGACTTTACTTTCTGGGAAGTTTTTCAAAAAACAATTTTTTACTGTGACTGAAAATTATTAGCTGTGAAAACTATACACTCTGCATCCTGAGACAACAGAGAAGTGAGTTCATGTCCTTGCTTCTTTTTCTTTCTATTTTTAATAGCAAGTGTGCTGTTGTTTGTGCAGAGTCAATGTTCGCATAGCTGAGTGGCTACTTCGGGGTGCTTTATTTTTGTAGCTACTATATCAACTGAGTTCATTATAACTGGGTTGGAGTTACAGTATCAACTGAGTTTGTAGCTACAATATCAGCTAAGTTCATTATAAGTTCTTAACGTTTGACCTTTCCCAGATTAAACCTTTATTAACACTGGTCAATCTGGAGGCCTAGCAGTCCAGACAGTGCCCTTTATTCTGCTGCTGTCTTGGGCAGGGTTTATCACTCTGACGGAATCTAATTAAAACAGAAAAAAATAATCAGTGAGTGATGTCGGTGAGAAACGGAGAACCAGAGTCAGAGCTTTTACTGGCCACAGTACATCTATAACTAGCTGCAGCTCTTGCCTTTTCTTCACTGATGGAGGGAATGTTATTCTGCCAGCCATTATTCATTCTCTATGAGCAGGGATAATCTTTCTTAATCCCTTAGAGGGGTTTATTTGCAATATGTTCATTCTGAACTTTAAATCACTATTTACATGGGGCCAGATTCTGTCATGCTTTTCCCTGCCAAATAGTAGCTTCCTCTTTTAAAAATGCAATAGTGAGTAAGGAGAAGAATGAAGAGAAGTAGACTCTATGCTGGATCCTTAACTCATGAATCCGACTATGTCAATTTTCACCTGCAGTTATTTTTCTTCATGAGTGATGACCTAAACTTTTTATTTTATTGTTAAATCCTTCCACTTACCTAGATGAGCACCAAGGCCTGTGGTCCATTTTTTGGGAAACTGGAGAAGGAGAAAAGGCTGCAAACTATGCAGTTTAGTTTGTGTTCTTTTTTACAGATTCAGCTCCTGCCATTGAGAGTAGGAGCTTTATGGCCATCCCCATGCCACTAGCATCAAAAATTCAGTGAGCTCTTTCAACTGCTGTTTCAGTGATTATGATTCTCACCAGAAATTTATATAATCAGTTAAACAAAACACTGCTGCTCTTGACTTTGATATTTTAAAATTCCTCAAACTGCAGCAAAGTCAGTACTATCCAAATAGCCAAATTTAGATCCTTAAAGGTCAGAATAGTTCTTACGTTAGCTTATGCCAGACCGTTAACACAAGAAATAAATTCTCTGCGCTTTTGTTCTGGTTTTATTTATTGAGGGGGGGCTGTGGTGACAGCTTCTATAGGAAGCTGCTAGAAGTTGCTCCCCTTTGTTCAGTGGACTCGGCTGGGCCTAGGGCGGACCTGCTGTTGGCCAAGGCCGAGCTGATTGGTGGCAGAATGTTCTGTGATAACACCTCTGCGATAACGTATTTAAGAAGAGGAAAAACAGAAAAAATAAAAGAGAAGAGAAGAAGATGTGAAGAAGCTGGAGTGGTGGCAGAGAGGGGGAGGCGCGAGCCTTGTGGACCTTGTGGCCCTCACTGTCTGGCCTCCCGCCGTGGTGAAGAAGCTCTAGTGCATTACCTGTGTCTCATTTTCTGTAGTTCTTGGTGAACATCCATCCCTCTTGTTTCAATCTGGGCTTATTTTTCTTCTTTTTAACTGTTTGTGAGATTAAGATTTGCTGGTTCTCATCAGTTTCTCTATTTATAGCTTCAAAGGTAGGTTTATTAAGAGACAGATTTTTCAAGTCCAGCTTACTATTTTCAAATTGAGCAAGGCTGACCTTGAATCATTTTCTTTACTTGGCTTGTTATAGTATTTCTGTTCTCATAAACCATCTCAGAGAGATTGTAAATGATAGTGTTCCCCTACAAGTTCCTGAAGAATGGTGGTGATATCAGCTATCCTAGTTCCACACTGTGTGGGACCTCTTGTGCTGAATGTACATCATGTAGGCAGTTAATGTGTAACAACCATAAAGAGGACACAAGGAAGCAAGGATCTCTTAACACTTCAGTTCTTTAGAGAATCACCCTGACAATTAAAAATTCCGTGTAATCAATTATGCAGTAAAAACTGTGGATGCTTCTAGTAAGTATGGCTTCAAAAAGGAGATGCAATAGAATATCAGCTTCAGTCATTTGAATCTATGCAGACACTGAAACTGAGAATGTCTGAGAACAAATCTCTGGTATCTCTCAAAGAGTTAGTTTGTAAAGTAAAGGCACTTATATATAAAAGAATTACATTATTTTAACTACACATTTCATTTAGTCTGTCATACAAGATGTATGCTTTAGTTATAGTATTAGTCTTGTGTAAAATTTATCTTTCCTGTTGTGGCTGTCTTTTCTTTTTTTTTTT